>PVKE010014119.1:0-35451 GCA_004027555.1 Craseonycteris thonglongyai | reverse complement strand
AGAGACAGAGAGAGAACTGAACTGGGGGAGCTCCCAGTTCAGCATATGGTTCTGCACAGGCTGGGGCTGGGATTCGATCCTCGGTCCCTGGTGCTGCAAAGTGAGCGCTTAACCCACTGAGCCATCCCAGCTTCCCCAAGTTTGAACATTCTTAAGACACTTGGACAAAAAAAAGAAGAGAAAGAGAGACTGTTGATAAGCAGTTTATTCCCTTACCAGTAGAATATAAGAATGCCCATTTATTTCACGTTATCATCATTAGGATTTAGCATTATTAAAAAATATCTTTGCCAATTTAAAAGGCAAAAATGACATCTGATAGGTGCCTTAAATCATATAGGTTATTACTAGTGAGGATAAGACTTTTAAAAATTGTTTCTTAACAATTTGTACATTGTTTACATCTTTTTCTTATGTTTCTATTGAGGAGATAGTTTTTAATTATCAATTTGTAGAAGTTATTTATCTGGGGGCTTAAAGCATTATTCTGCCTCATTTCTTCAATAATTATAATAGTTCCAAATAAATGATTGAGGATAAAATTAATGTAGTATTCCAGTTTGTCTGTGTCATATATCCCATGCCTGAATTACAAGTTGCTACAAATAAATGCATTGTATTAATATATATAACAATAGAACAATAACATATAATTTGTTTCTTTGATTTAGGATCCCACAGAATTTCAGAATGATCACTGGAAATTATAAGTTGGGAATTTAAAAACTCACATAAATTTGCCTATTTAGGAGGTGTCTCTTACTTATGAAGAAAGATTTGTCAGTTTTGTTTTGTTTTTTTATTGTAATGTATCTGGATTTGAGATGAATGCAAGTTTATTGCCATGAGAATTATTTTGTTAATCATTTGTATGTATCTGCTCTCTGCAAGATATTGTGCTAGACAGCAAGTAGAGATTGTTATAAGAGATGGAATTTAGGAGATTAGTGTTAAAATATGCCATTGACCACACTGTAAGAATTAGAAGTGTCAAATAAATGGGAAAGGCAATGAATAGTATAGGAGCTCAGATGAAGGAGCAGGAAGAAATCATAATGGACCATGACAGTAAGGAAACAAATTCAGATGCAATGTGGTAGCAGGTCTGGATTTAGTTAAATTTCAACTTGTGCCATGTGTTGATGCAAAGATATTACACAGCCCCTGTTGTGAGGAAGGTTGACTTTGCTACATCTTACTGACACACTACAGTTTTTTACTCTCTTTTTGATTGTCATTGTTTGCACCCATGTCTTTCCTTCTTGAAATAACAATGTGATAGTAGACTTTGTGCCTAAGCCATTCCTTACCCTGTTGGTGCCATCCACTCCAAAGCATGTTGGATGACATCTATAAGGAGGAGAAAGGTGATTCTAGGCAGAGCCGATGTTAATGTAATACTAGAGACTTTCTGAGAACTACAAAAATTGCTAAATTAAATGGAGAAAATCACTAGGAGCAAACACAAATCCACTTATTAGTATGAGACTATTATGTTTCCAAGGGTGCCTTAGCCTAATTTCCCAGCAGATCATCTTAGTCTGTGAGCCCCTCACAGTATGGAATCCTCCTTATCAGTTCTTACTGCTGGGCTCCATGGGGGCTTGAAAATGAAACATAAAGTAGGTCTCTCTACTGTGGTGGTTTATGCAGTGTCCAGGTGGAAATTGTGCTGGAAAATAAAGAAGGTCATGTACTTCGTGTAACAGTGTCTCTAGAATCCAATTAAAAAGTTCAGTATAAGGAACAGTCATTTACACTTAATCCGATCACAGTTTAATGCGATCCTCTGATTATTTCAGTCAGTGCCTTTGGAGCCAAATCAATTGTATGTCTTTGTTTCCATGTTTTCCTTGGTAATTTGATCATCTTCAGCTGTTAAAAAGGAATAGTTCAGTTGGGAAATCAGGGAGCATCTTTTCAGAATTGCTACATAAGTCAACAAAGAAGCTCCAGAAAGGCCAGCTCCAAAACTGACACGACAAGAAGCAAAAATTTACTTGTCTGCAATGGAAGCAGAATAGGGTGTGTTGGAGTTAAAGACAAAAATTCTTGCAAAGAATCTTGACTCAACAGGAACTGATAAAAAAACACTGTTACTTACTTTTCTGGGTACTCATTCCAACTCACCTGAAGGTTGTAAATATGTTAAAGGCCTGTCTCCCAGTTGAAAGAGGGAAATATTAATGCATTTCTCTGAAGTTGATAGTACCTTTTAATGGTGAAGACACATTCTATTTGTTTTGCAAGGATGTCGCACTGAGCTTCCTATATGACCAAGGGGAATTTACTTTATGAATCATTATGGCATATTGCTTAAGGAAAAGCTGAGAGGTTGAGAAGACCAATAATGCAAAAATGGTTCCCTTTACTTTATTGGAATTTTAGTAATTCCAAATATGTGCATGACTATTATAAAGTTTAGAATACACTCTGATGGTTAATTCTGCAAATTGGATGATTTCTGACTGTCCATAATGGAATAAGAGGATTACTTTGGTCTGTGCAAATATGGGTGAGATTGATAAGCTACATGTCCTCACGGTTTCTAATTACGCATTTCATGCAGCTCTCAGAGGTGAGGTACCTGAGGATATCTGCAGCTCTGGGAAAAGTCATTAGAGGAAGAAAACAGACCCCCAAATGTAAATTAGTATCAATAGCTATTTTTAAAAATATGCCAAATGGTGTATGCTACGGTTCCTCTTTTGATAGTCTGATCAATCCTTGACAGGGTTATCTACTGAGTCCCAAACAAGGTCAGTGTGGCCTTTTTCAAGAAAGCAGCAGAAGTAGGTGAAGCAGGCTGTGTTCTTCCTTAATTAAAGTCAGCTAAGCCACGTTTCTTCCAATACTTGTTTTAGAGCCTAAGTTCTGTGTGCTCAAGCATTTTATTTTGTCCTGCTCCACAGGGAAGCACTGAACGTCTTTGCTATATGTGCACCATACTTTGAGGATGTGTGTGATACCAGAATGTGTCTCACTGTGAGGAAGGGAGAGAGGTAGGGCCAGACTCTTCTTTGTGTCTGAGTTTGGAAGAGGGAAATGGAACTCATAATGTGATTCCCATCAGCAGCTAGCCCTTTAATCTATACAAATGAAATGCTCAATTTAATAGAATTCTAAAAATAAAACCAATGCTTTGTTCTTAGTGAATCCTCCATTCAGAGCTCCTCTTGGCAGCACATCAACCGTACTTGAAATGTCTTTAAGTGGGTATTTTTTTTTTTATTGTGCTTTTCATCCGAACACATCTTTTGAGCTGTTAGAGTTTTGAACAGAGAAACAGGAAGGCTGAACTCCTCTCAGAGTGCTGGGTCTATGTTGCTCTGTGGTTCCCATTTGCTGACTTAGCAATAAAGAACTTACCTTAATACGTATTTTGGCAATAATACAATAGCTTCAAAGCTAAGAAGTAACAGAGCAAATTAAAATGAGTCTGGAGTAGAAAGAAATGCAGCAAAAGGAGGTGTTTGTGATGAAACATGTTACAATTGCTATCAAAGTACAACAGTTGTATTGGTGAAATCGGGAGCTAAAAAGTACCAGAGTATGGGAATTAAGAAATAGTACTATTTGTTGAGTATTTACTATGTTCTAGGCACTGTGGTATGAGTTTTTCATATACTATTCCATCTACACCTCACCATATATCTCTGAGTTATAAAGTGGAAAATGAGGTCTAGATAGGTTGTTACATATAAGTGGTCCAAATTCTAATATCCCCAACTTCATGATCTTCTACTAGATTTTGGTGGATACTTTTTAGTATATTTTTGCTGCACATCAAAACTTTTAGAGTTTTTATTAATTAATCAAGAGTATTTGCATAAATCTTATATTTGTTAGAGTTTTTATATAAATAGAATTTCAAATCATTTACTGGTATTGGTTTTAAAATGTTATGTACCTAAGCTTATTTATTTATTTATTTATTTATTTATTTATTTATTTATTTTCATATTTTTTTTATATCTTTTTATATTTATAGAGAGTAATTATTTTATCTTCAGTGCATATTTATTTTTATTTTACTTTTGACAGATAGAGAGAGAGACAGAGACAGAGACAGCTAGAGAACCGAACTGTGGGCACTCCCCAGTTCAGCATGTGGGTCCGCCTGGGCTGGAGCCAGGATTCGATCCTCGGTCCTCGGGGCCTCAAAGCGAGCGCTCAACCCGCTGAGCCGTCCTGGCTTTCCCCTCCTAAGCTTATTTAATTTGGAATATTTTTTTCATTAGAAGGTATGCAAGAATTTTGGAAAGAGTTTTTAAATTAGTAGAGATGCACACTTTGGGGGTCTGAAAGTATTCAACAGAAAAATGGATCTTTGTTTAGTCTCTGCTTACAGGCATGAAGTCCCTATGCTGAAACATTGCATTAAGAATGAGTGTACAAAATTATTTAGCCATATTTTCAGGGGTACACAATTTTTACTGTTAGTCTAGGTCCTGTCAGGCAGGAACTAAATGGATACTCTGCTGTCCAATGGGCAGAATTACACTTGACACAGAAAATGCCCAGGTGTTGTTGGAGTCCTCCTGTCAGAGCCCAGCTTGTCTGGCTCACTGTCGCACACGTGGGATCTCAAGGCAGATTGGCGAGCAGTCTTACAGCCACGACAGTCTTTTCCCGCAGAGAAAGGCATTGGGTTGCAAGTTATTAGTAGTCATTGGGGGAGACAATTCTTTCTTATTTGCATCCTTCTCTTCTTCCTCTCCCTGTGAAAACTGCATATGTGTGTAATATTGTACATATGGCATTGGAATACAACAAAATACCTCTGTGGACTCTTGTCCTCTAGGAACTTAGAATCCACTGGGGAAGTTAAAACATGATCAATTGAAAAATGTTAGAGGAGAAAAAGGTTCCTGGCCCCCTCCCCACTTCTCTCAGGAACTGGCCCTGGTGCCTTCTTCATGAGGGGAGCAACTTAGTCCTTCCCTTCTGATGCCTCCATAGCTTCTGGAACAGGACCCACACTGAGACACTCAGTAAGCGTATATTGAAAGAATGACTGGGTTTCACAGCCAGGAAGCGCTTCATAGAGATGAGTGGGATTTAAGATAGCTGTTTATAAGAGGGTTTTTTTAGGTGTGTGTCAGGGAAGGGAAAGAGTCAGAAAACTATATGGTCAGTTTGAGATCTATTTTGGATGAAGTGAGGGGCTGATGAAGGAAAATTTTGAGATACTGTCAGAAAAATAGGTGAGAGCTACATTTCTACATTTTGGAGGACACTCAATTTCTGACCACACAGTGCTCAGAGTCTGCCTTGTGTTGTCCTTAGCAGTTGATTAGAGCAGTAAGGCAGACCAGGGATGTGATCATATTTCCCAAGCCTGATTGACAAGTTGCATGCCCACCTTCTAAATTTTTGATGCTTGGGTAGAATTTTTTTTTTTAACTTGCACTGAGTGGGTGGACTATTTGATATGAAGACACTGTCATTTGCTGACACATATCACTACACTGTAGTTTATAGCAATAATATTATCAAACCTGTTTTTGCTATTTTCTATTCCTAATCACTTCAGGGGCTCCTGGCCTGAATTAGGCTTTAACTTTGCCTGATTTCTCTGCAGATGAACAAATAGGGGAAAAGCAAAAAAGATAAATGAATATTTGCTGATCCATGAAACTCTTTCAGCCACCTTTACATATATAATGTTATTACTTTATTGCATTTCATATACCTATTCTAATTCAAAGTGTATTACAAATACATATAAAATTTTAAAAAGGTCAGCCCATTAGAAGGAAAAATAATGAAAGCCGGTGGAATTCGTTGCACAAAATTCCTGCCATGAGGATTTGTACACTTACTAGATGTGGTTACAAATTGGTCTTGGGGCTTTTTGACTTTTGGTGCAAAGAAGGAAAGAAACATGATGAGTTATATAATTCACAGTGTTCATGAAGTAAAAAGAAATCATTTACCTAGGAGCAACCCAGCTAATTTTGGAAACAGAAAAATTTCCTACGAGTCCTCATAAAGAAGATGGAAACATTTTATTTTGGCTGCCAGTGGGAAGGATTAATATTTTTTCATTATGAATTTTTTAATTGTTAAATTTATTGGGATGACATTGGTTAGTAAAGATTACATAGGTTCCAGGCGTACAATTGTATAGTACTTCTTCTATGTGTTACAATATCCTTTTATTGAAACTGAGGAGTCAGATGAGATGCCCTGCTCTCTGGAAGCAGACCAAGGTAGTAACTATGGGCAGGGCCAAGGCTATCATTTTCAGCCCCTGAGTACCTCAAGCAATAGCTTTATAATGCACTCTCTAAGGTACATTTTTTATCCTTTTCATATCAGTCTGCAGTTATGCTTGTTTATTTGTTTACTGTTTATTCCCCCAAATAGATTGTAATCTGCACAATGGCAGAGACTTTAGGTGTGTCATTATCCTTTCATCTCCACATAGCACAAAATCTGGAATATATTAGGAGCTTAATAAATATTTATTGAATGAAGGGAGGAATGGAAAGAACTGGTGACAAAATGTACTCTAAAATGACTAAATTAGTTAGCCTGTTGAAGGGGATTTTTAACTACTTATAAACCAGGTTACATTAGTTTGCTAGCTAATTCGGAGTGGTTACCGGAATAATTGATCTTGGAACAGCAGATAGAAGACATTTTTTCCACCAATAGTCAGATAGCATCAGATGGCCAGTTGTCTGTTGAGTTTACCCCACACAGAAAATCTTTAGAGTAGGTTTTAGAAGCCATTTCTCATCAATGAAGATACAAAAGTTCAGAGAAGCTGAACTATGTTTTTTTTTCTACTTATAAAAATAATGAAAAAAAAATTTTTTTAAATCAAGACATTTTCCTGAGCATATCATATTGTTTGGCTATGGTATAAGTGGCAGTGACATACACACATATTAGTTAAGTGTTAGGCATTTCTAAAATAATTGAGATGTTTGTGGAAACCAGTCGAATGGCTAGCTATTACTTCTTTCACTTTAAAAAATGGGTTACTGTCATTCCTGCTGAGAGAACGCATGAATCCATTGCCTGTGTTCTCCCACCCTGCAGGGACACAGAATACAAAGGGCTGCAGCTCTCCCTGGATCAGATCTCAGCCTCCAAACCAGCCTTCTCCTATACCAGCAGCTCTACTCCTACCATGCCTGATAACAGGAAGGGTGCCAAGTCCAGGCTCTCCAGTTCAAAGTCAAAATCCAGGACTTCCCCGTATCCTCAGGTATGTGCATTGCTATTTTGCAACTTTTTTTGTGTTTGTGTGTGTGACTTGGTTTGGTTTTATTATTTTTTTAATTTTTAGTAATTGTTAAATTATTGGGGTACATTGATTGGTAGCAATTACATAGGTCCAAGTTGTATAATTCTACTTTACATCATTTAGGTATTGCATTATGTGCTCACCACCCAGAGTCAGTTCTCTTTTCATCACCACATATTTGATGCCGGTGCCCTACTCCCTCAGAAACTACTATTGGTGTGGTCTTATAGTGGAATAAGTATTAAAACTGTTTGAAATTAATTATCTGGTTTAAAAAAATGTTAACCAATAGATCTGGGAAGCTTTCTAAAACTATCTTCATTCCCTTTCCTTTCCTTTAAAATAACTATGCTAGTAAAAATTTGAAATGATTTTGCAATTTACTGCTTTTATATAAAGGTTGTCAGAGTCTCAGTTGCAGTCAGAACCATAATTGTGTTGTTTCAGGGAAACTGATTCTAAGTCCCTGCTCCCCCTGCCCCAACACACACACACACACACACACACACACACACACACACACACACACAGAGTGATTAACCAGAAAGACATAGCCAGCATAACAATATATGGGAAACAAGAGCTTGATGTTAAAAAATTAAATTTTAGGACAAGAACTAAAGTACCGTAGAAGGAAATTGAGAAGTAGAGGATCAAGGTTGCATTTCACTATAGATTTGAGCACAGATGGACTGTTTGTGGGGATAAATGAAGCAGAGAGGGTCTTCCAGATGGCAGGAGTGGCAGGGAAAGCAACTCTTCTCATCTTTGCAGGGTGGTGAGCTGATAAGACCAAGGAGGTTTTCCAGAAACACTGCAAAGGGCAAAGATGAGTCCTGATTTTTAGAAGGGAAAAATTATTTTCCTGATCAGTAACTGAGATACAGTAACTAGACTGTTTAAAGGTGTATACTTAACTCTCTACTGGCTTGAAGGAAATAAGACAGATCTGGGGATTTCTCACTACAAACATTCCGTGACGATTTTACTTACATCCTTGTCTTTAAAGGTGACACTTTAAACTTCTGCACTTCACTAAAGTAATTCAGGAGATGATTCTTGGGCTAGTATAAAACCAAACTTGCTTTGGTGTCATTTCATCAAAGTTGTATTTATCATTTGTGTTTTAAATTGATATTTAATGTAAAATGCTAATCTATTGGGTACAGAAAAATTATTTTTTTATAAAGCTGTGTTATTCTGTTGATTTCTACAAGTGTAAACTGTGTAAAGAAATGTGATTATTTACCTAATGGTCACTAAGAAGCTACTATCTGCTAGATTATTTTCATGGCTGGGCATATGAAGATTGAGAAGATTATGGCCCCCAAGAGATTTATGTTAGTCATGTGGTTTAAAATCTCCCATAGAAGACCAGCTTTCTTTACTCTGACAAAAGGGAAAGAAGTAGATGTGTGATGCCTAGACATTTTTTCGTGAATAGCTACTGTTACGAGGACTGAGCACTCTAGATGTAAAGTGCATTTTAGTTAAAGTCACTGTGGAGGAGGAGTTTTTATTGAACATCTGAGAAGCTTTTCTTGATACTATCTTGTACCTTAGGAAAAGTTTTACTGCCTTTTTTCTACTTGGAAGAATGAATTATATATTTGGTTGATTCTAACCTTAAGTACATTTATATAGGAGTATTGGATACATAGATAAAAGGTGAATTTAAATTGGGGAATATTAAGTTAAGGAAGAGTTTGTGTATTATACAGAAATTAAGCTACAAAAACAAAATCTCCCCATTGAACTTTCAAAACCTTGCTAAGTATGTTTTCTTTCATACTCAGCTCTTAATGTCTAAAATTTTTATTAGTTTACTCTAATGGTAGATTAACTACTCATTAAAAAATGTTTTAACTTCTATTAGGTTGCTTCTTGTGTGTGGGGGTAGGAATTCATTAGAAAGTTATATATGTTTTATATTAAAAAAAGAAAAAGAAATACAGAAGAGTAGAAAATAGAAAATCCCCCTCTATTTCCTCATTTTTCCTCTAAAAAATTGTGCTTTATTCTAGAAATATTCTATGATATATAAAAATTATATACATGCACACACATATGTCCACATAGGATTTCTGTTGACATTTGTATGTTCATTTATGTGATTAATATGTATATAAATAGTCCTTAGATTTTTGGTCATTTGTTTTATTTGAAATTACACAATCATGAATTCAATTTGCTTAACATTTATATGCCTAGTAAAGGTTATTCTTTAATTCTGTATACATTAGATAATCATGATGCTAGGTCAGTCATTGACTGAGTTCCTACTACATGGGCTGCTAATAAATTTACATAGAGATCAGAAATGGAACACACAGTTGTTGCTTTTGAGGAGCCACTCATGTAGACTGACAAAGAGATAGACATTTGTGGGGAATTGTCATGGAGTGAGTAGAGGGTCCTCTGGGGACACATTGAGAAAGGATGTCATCCAGGGCAAATTCATTACTGTTTCTGCTGAAAGAAAACAACTTAATGCCTTCATCTTGAATTCTAAATCCTCAGAAATTTTAAAGAAAAAAAGGCAATTTAGTTTCTCAAAAGTCTTATTTGGTCCACATTTTCTTTGAAGGGATACTTAACTTTTAATTTCATGTGTCATTGCTATTATGTGTCTTTGATTCAGTGGATGCTAGCTGAGCACCTACGTCAGAAAGATGCTATGCTGGCCATTGTGGTGAATGAAGACCAGGGTTGGGTAAAATGTGCTAGACTATAAAGCAGTGGTATAAGAACTGTCCTTAAGTTCTGCAGTACTGCTGGAATAAGTGACATATTAGAATAAATAGTGTATAGGAGATAACATGTACAAAAGGCTTTGTGAGTGATGTTAGCTACAGAGACTAGCCTGGATCGCTGGCAAGGACATTGTAGGTGATCTAGTTTTGAGGGTAGAATTAAAGTATATGGGCATAGGGAAAGTAGAGGACACTCCAGGAAGACCAAGATATGAAGAAATGCAAGGATGCATTATTCTTGTAATTGGACCTGGAGATGAAGTGGAAGAGAATAGATCCTATGGATGAGGCCTGGAGGTGATATGTTTGAAAGCATTAGTAGGTGCCAAATTTCTGCTGGGCCAAGGGGTTTAGAGTTTGTTTGTAGAGCTCCAGTAAAGTTTTTGTGTAGAAAATGAAAGCATTAATGTAATTGAAGCAAAGCAAACTACGTAGGAGACTCATTTTAACAATTTTGATGTGAGTCTGTGAACGTCTAAAGTTTTTTATTGAAGTAAATGGCACTGTAGAATAAGAATTAGTAAAATTCTATCTTTAACTGCTTACACCTCTTTTTATTATAGATATAGGTATTTTGATCATCATAGATTTATTTTGAAATTATATTTCAATGCTTACTTTTTCTTCAGCTAAATACCCAGAAGTAGAATTATTGGGTCATATAGTAGCTCTATTTTTAATTTTTTGAGGAACCCCCATACTGTTTGTCATAGTGGCTGCACCAATTTACATTCCCAATAGTGCACAAGAGATCCCTTTTCCCCATATTCTCACTAACACTTGTTATTTGTTGTCTTTTTTATAATAGCCTTTCTGATAGGTGTGCGGTGACATCTCATTGTGGTTTTGATTTGCATTTCCCTGATGATTAGTGATTTTGAACATCTTTTCAAATATCTGTTCAAACCTTCAGCCCATTTCTACATTGTATTAATTGTTTTGTTTTGTTTTTTTGTTTTTTTGGTGTTGACTTGTGTGAGTTCTTTATATATATTTGAATATTGCCTCATGAGTTATCATTTGCAAATATATTCTCTTATTTAGTAGGTTATTTTTTTGAAAAGATATATGCACCCCTACATTCATTGCAGCATTATTTGCAATGGCAAGATATGGAAGCAATTTAGGTGTTCACTGATAGATGAATGAATAAAAATACACACACACACACACATACACACACTGGACTATTACTCAGCCATAAAAAGAATAAAATCTATTTGTGACAATATGAATGAACCTCAATGTTATGATGCTAAGTGAAATAAGTCAGACAGAGAAAGACAAATACTGTATGAGTTCATTTATCTGTGGAATCTAAAAAACAAAACAAAGAAAACAAAAATAAACTCATAGAAACAGAACAAACTGATGGTTGCTATAGGGTAGAGGGAGGATGGGTGAAAAAAGGTGAAGGTTAATAAGAGGTACAAACCTCCAGTTAATTAAAAAAGAAGTCATGGTGATGTAATGTACAGAATTGGAAAAATAATCAATATTATTATAATACCTTTGTGTGGTGACAGATGATTACTTGACTTATTGTGGTGATCACATCATAAGGAATAGACATGTTGAATACTTAAAACGAATATAATGTATGTCAACTGTAAAATGTAATGCTTACTTTTTATAGTTAATGACACATTTGTACTGAATTTACCTTTATTTATTAATGGTACATAAAGGATGCGTTTTTAGTTCCTGAACGATGAAGCTTTTATTGTATTAAATTTTAAATACTTATTACTTTTCTCAAAAATAAGGAGAAAATCTTCCTTTTCTCTACATCCATGTTTACACATTTTTAGCATGCAAATTTTCATCAGATTTTTATTTTTATTGTTTTTGAGAGAGAGAGAGAGAGAGAGATACAGAGACAGAGAGAGAACTGAACTGGGGGCACTCCCCAGTTCAGCACATGGGTCCACACAGTCTGGGGCTGGGATTCGATCCTGGGTCCCCGGCGCTGCAAGGTGAGCGCTTCACCCACTGAGCCGTCCCAGTTTCCCCTCATCAGATTTTTAAAGATGCAGTTTTCAGAGCAATACTGAGTTCATAGGGTAATGCCTTATGCCTTTTATTAGTTATATAAATGGTGATTTAATGGTTCTACCACTATTATTTATTAGACTCTTTGCTCTGTTATATGTTAGGCATATCTAAAAATTTCTAACAGATGTCTGATGAATGGCAAACAACAACACTGTTTTTTTAGAATTATTTAGGCATCTTTATTTGGGCATTGCAGACATGCACACATTGTAATTCACGGCCACCACCCAGTTTGTCTGCAGTAATATATGAACTTTCAGGTCCTCTCCAGCTATGAGATGCCCTTGGGAATGATTTTAGACTTGATTATAAGAGTCACTTAACGAATGATTCAATCACCTTTGTATCTCGATGTAATACTTGGGACAAGAGAGGTCAAAATAGAATTGTTTTGAATGGCTTTGGAAAAATTGTTGTATTTTATTGTTATTAATGAAAATAGTAACTTATTCATTTCATAGTTCTGTTGAATTTGGAATATTGATTTTTTTAGAATTTATTTCTTAGACCTTATCTCTAGCAATGCTAGTAAGTAACTATTGCTAGAATATTTTCCACCTATTTTTGTGGACCTACTCACAGATATTCAAATACATTTGAAGTTATCGTGCCATAGGTTAGCCATGTCAATCATAAATAAGTTGCCTCCTGATTCTAGTTTCCATTTAAACTTCTCACATTGGCACATTTGTAGTTGTTACGTTTATTAAGACAGTTGGCACCCTTCTGTTTTACTGCATCATTTTGCCTTCCTCTTGTTTTTTCTCTAGTCACTAATAACTAATCTACTATATAATTCCATAAGAGTGTATGTGTAAGACAGTGTATGCTACTGAAATCAGAAAGTATTTAATCACTTGCTAGAGATATACTGTAACACTTGCAGGTTTTACTCCACATCTGTTACTTTAAATAATCCCACAGAACCCTCTTAATTTTCATTGCCAGCAATATGGCTTCCTTTTGGTGAAGGTAGAAACACCTTGCAGTTCATTTTGGTCTCAAACATATACCAGTGACTGCTATGCTGACTGTATAAATTACAGAGAAAAAGACCAAGAATTTATCATGTATATTTTTCTTTTATACATAGTACTTTTATCACTAGCAGGATAAATATCCCTTCATTGCATGTTTTATATATAATATGAAAATATATAATCCTTGACCATTAACAACAACAAAATTTTTAATGCATCTTGCAAAAAAGTGAGGTTCTTTTTTCAGAAATTCTTACACTATACAGTATAATTTTTACATTGTACAGAATACACAATAATTATTGTGTTCTGACCATGTATGAACTTGATATTAGTCTCATTTTTCTATAGAAATATCAGGAGATTATTAGTGTGAACCTATATAGTTATTTTTTTAGATTGCCTTTATAAATGAAACTCTAAGTATAATTTTAGAAAGCATTTTGCTCAATAAGGTGAGACCTCTGTGTTAGAGATTTGTGCTTTGCTTTTTACTAATTCTTGCACTTAGTTAAAGAGTATGTACACTAAAATGTTAAAGATGAGTCCTTAAGGAGCGATGTTAATGGTTTTACGGGGGAGAAAAGACCAACATTAGAGAGAGGAATTGTAAGATTTGGTCAGTCATAGCACCTCAAGGCCACTGTTTCTGCCTTTACATTTTTTTTGACCCGTGGTTGGAGGAGGGACAGACTGCTAATCAGGTGTTGTTTTCTCCATGATAACTTCATAGAATAACTCCCTGGTCACACACGTCCCCATTAATCAGTTTTGTTGTACCCCAAATTTACCTATCACTAAATCTGTTTCTCTAGCCTGTCTCAGCACCCGGATTTCAGGAGGAACCTGGGTGCCTTATTTGAAATAGGCGAGTGAAATCTGTCTGCTATGAAAGCTGAGGGAATGTGCAAGGTAAAGGAGAGGTCTGATGAAGGTCTCCCACAGAGAAAGGCGATATTTTAGGAGATATGATGGATAGACTGGGGGATGAGATGGAAGGGACTAACAATGAGAGGCCGTGGCGATAGCTGTGGTGGTGTTTGTTGGGGGTTGACCTGACCTTCCAGCAGTAGTCTATAGGTAGGAGTTGGGGGCTGACAATGACAGAACCAATAGCCTCTAGGCCTAGAGACCTCACACGCCAGGGGCAGTTCAAATTTATTCCTGTTTGCAAGGATGGCAGTGGGGCTATGGGGTAACGGTTAGTAAAGCCCTGCACCACTTGGTTGCTCCCTCAAGGACCAGACTGTGCTTTTGTCTCTTTATTCTTTAACTTTCTTCTCCCATTGTCTGTGTACTAAGAGCTCCCACACTGGTGGATTGCAACACATCTTAATTTACTGCCCAGTTTGGGAAATTTTCCTCTTCAGTCTGCCCTGCCTCCAGATTGACTGTAAAAGACCACTGATCATGTCAGTGACTGGAGACCTTCTATAAATGTAGCTGTCACACAAGGTCACCGATAGTTGAGTCCTAAATTACCTGAAGCTTATTATCCAACCAGACCCCTCTGCTCACTATTTTCTGAATGCCTTGTCTTTTCTTGACTCCATGCTGGAGCTTATGCATTTTTCAAAATTCTATCTCCTAAGGTCTACACTGAATGCCATATTCTTTCATGGCATACTCATATAACTGAATTGTGTTTCTCCTTTGGACCTCTACTTAGAATAATCTATCATCAACCACCTTCTGGATATATCACATCTCCTCTCTTGGTCTATAATCTCTTTGAAAAATGAAACCATGCATATTTCATATCCATCCCCAACCCACTTTAGCCTATAGTATGGTGTCTTTCACATATTTACTCACTAAATGTTAATGGACTGAATGAATAAATACACTAAAAAGTGTGGAAATATTTTGTCAGTTGCCTTTAGATGTACAAAAACCACGAGGAAAAATACCCTCCTCATCATTCCCCACCCATACTTAAAACCCTACAAAGATAGGAAGCCAGGATGGCTCAGCAAATTAAGCACTTGCTTTGCAGACCCAGGGACAGAGGATAGTCTCAGCCCGTGTGGATCCATATGCTGAACTGGGGTGTGCTTCCCATGTGGGAGGCCCCCAGTTCGGTTATTGCCCCCCACTTTGGCCCCTGGCTCAAGGGGCGTACCTTCCATGCGGGAGGCCCTGCCCAGTTCCTGCCCTGTGCGGTTCCCGCCTACCTATGTGGAATGAAACCATGTCAAAAAGAAAACAAACTGACGACATACAACTATGGAGACTGCTCTGGGCCCCTCACCACTTCTCTCTGTCTCTGTCAAAAACGATAAAATAAATCTTAAAAAAAAAAAAGTCTACAGAGGCTCCTTGTTGGGCATAGAGTTGAGGTCCCGTCTCCACAGTCTGACCGAGGCTACATCTTCTTGCTTACCTGCTCCAGCTACCCCTACATCAGTTCTGTGCTTCACGTAGTCTGCTGGTCACTCTTCCTGAGGATACCTTCCCTGTTGAGCTTCAATCCTACCCACCCACCAAAGCACACCTGCAGTGTCCCGTCTCAGCCCCACAGACTCCTGGTATAAGGCATAATTCATGTTAAACACATTCCTGTTTTGTAACACAGAATGATTTGGATCTGGGAAAGATTTAGTATCAAAAAAGAAATTGGGCAGCGGGTGAAACAGCTGTGCTAAATCAAATGGAAAACCTCTGCTTCTGACTTACTGGCAGTGAAGGCTGGAATTTGCAATTCTGTGTCCCAGCTAAACAGAAAAGAGAGGAAAGGCTGAATCCACCATCAAAACATATCCAGGGAAATTTATTTTTTTTAAATCTATAAAATCAAATTTTGTTAAAACTAGTGAAATTAAAGAGAGCAATGCCTTATTTGACAGTTCTTGGTGGAATTTGATCGACGCATAATGAAAACCTTCTATAGTTAAAAAAAAGTTGGATTTAGAGCTATCTTTAAGAAATTTAGATTTCTTTAACTCTTCTGTCTTTCGTTGATTTTTAGCTATGATAGTGCATTTAATTGCTGTGTTTGGAAGTCAAGGTTCTGATATATATTGTTTAATAAATAATTATGATAGTTTAGTTTAATAGTTTTCCTCATTAATTTACTGAGCTTAGTAGAAAGTTAGATTCATCCTTCCATTTATAGATACCAGACTGAAATTAACTCAGGAGAGGGCCTTTGAACTTCAGTTTCTTTTCAGAAAATTGCAAATCCATAGATCTCTTTCAGCTTGCAGAAGGCGGGTAATATGCCTACCAATCTGTAAGCTCCATCCAATGACACTGTCAAGAACAGCTTGGGCAGCCTGTCCTTTGTCCAGACCCAGAATAAACCAACAAACGACCAAACAAAGCTGTGGTGAGGCACTGGAGCAGGTGGCACCACCTGTACCCATGTGATACAAGCCGATCTAATCTGCCACTCACATGTGAAAAATCAGAGAGTGAGTCAGAGTATCGACAAAAGGTTGGAAGTGGATCTGGCTTATGCCGGAAGCCCATATTAGAAGATTACCATGAAAACTAGCTACTGGTCATGCAAACCCGTGATTTATCCAATGGGCTACAGCTATTCCTGTAGTATCTATGCAAGTTAACATATTCTTGGTCATTTCCAGCTGTATATGCCAGGACATTCAAAAGCTTATTTAAATACTTATTCTATGTTTATTACCTGTTTAAAATCTTCAGTGCAAGGAAAATGCCTGCAAGCCTTTAGGACTTTGCCTGTGGATTTACAAAAGGATGTGAATTGTGGATTTCAGGGTTTGGGAACAGCTCTCTCCATATGGAACCCTATAGGAGATCCTTATAGAATTACATTGGAGGAAACCTGGCCTCTGATCTGAAGTGCTGATTCCCTTCCAGCTGTACATCACCCTGACAGCTAATGAGATGTCGACTATGGTTACTTTTCTGTGAGAAAAATAAGTGAACCAAATCCCAGGAACATTTTTGTAACTGTGGGGGGTGGATTAAGAGAAGGCTTATGACATTTCAAACCACATTTGAAGCATGTTAAAAAACTTCCCGTGTTTCTACTTAATGAAATGTATCAGGGAATTTACAAGTATAAAAGATTTCTCACCAGAATATTCTTTGAGCTAAAAATATCTCAAATGTGGCTTAAAGTTATAAACAATGTCACAACAAATAATCGATTAGACTATAAGTGGAGCAAATCATAAAAATAGTGAGTGAAAATCTTGTGAACACATTCTTAAAAATTGATTTTGAGAAGCTGGCAATTTATACCACTTCCTAAAATGAAAGAAGAAATGACCAAAATATTTAAAATTTCTAATATTTGAATTTTGAGTCAATATTTGCTGTCTTATTATTTATAGTATAAGTGGAAATATTTATTGTTCATTTCCTCTGGTGAAATCATCTTTGACTCTGGAATGTGACTCAAGATTGATTTTTTTTTTTTTTCCAAAATGGATTCTCTAATTTTTTTTTTGAGGAAATTTAAAGCTTAACTTTTTTGGAACTATATATTATTAAACTAAGTTATATTTTAAAAATTCATGAAGGTCCTTTCCCAATGCTAAATATTTGTAAGTATAGTGTAGAAATCATTTTACTTAACCTTTCTCGATGTATAGTCTATACAGAATTATTCTTGCTGTTGATTAAGAAGATAATAAATTAGAAATGAAGTAGCAACAGAGTGTCCACCTACCATTAGTAGGAGTGTAGGAATGTAGGAAATAATGTCTACTTGATACGCTCTTTGCAATTCCAGTTAGTTGTGATTTCTAGATGTTACAGTTTACTCAGATTAGAAATGGACTCTAGTATTTGACTGCTGTTCAGTCACATTATCACACACATGTGTTTTCAGTCAGCCTCTCAGATTAGCAAACAAACTTGCATAATTGTCATTTAAAAATGCATTTGATTCTGACATTAATTTTTCTCTTACGCTGATGTTTTTCCTTGAGAAAACCCCCAGCAATTTCCAATGTGTGGAAGCCAAAGTCGTTCTTCATAGTAAACATTACTCCTGTTTGAGGGAGCAGCCCAGCAGTGGGGGTTATTTTAATGGACATGCTGTATTACTTTAATCTGACCCTTTTACCATCTGTTCTTCCCATAACAGTGAATGAAAAAAAACAACACATATTTTATGTTTCAGGGTTACATTAGTAAAAAGTAAGATAAAAGTGATTTAAAAGCATGCATATGTTCTTAGTACAATGCAGTCTGCATCTGTGAGGGTTTTTTTGTTGTTTTTTTTTCTCCTCATGGTTCAGACACAAATCAAGAGGAAATCTGCTTGATAGAGTGAAAGTTTTTCATGGAAAACAGGACTCTACCATAAGAGGGTCTCTCTCTCTATTTTACAGCTAAAAATGATAAAAACCTCAATGATCTGCCAGAATAAAAATAGATAACTGTAACATCTATTGTTGGAACATCTGGCATTTTTCCTGAGTTGGGTTGCTGCTGCCACATCCAGATGAATGCCGAGCACCTGTCCAGAACATGCTGTTGAGACAGAAATGAATCTTATGACTTATCAAAAGAAGAATATCTGTGGGTGTAATTGTGGTAGAGGAGTGCTTTAGTGGCAAGAAGACATAACCCAAGGGTGTGTGGAAATGGTTTACTGGAGGTTGGAGAAAGCTCTCTTTGTAAAAACATGCTTGGGGACTTTGGATTCATTATTGCTTAGAAGCTAGGACACTAATGTCTTTGTCATCCTACTATTAAACCTAAGTTTGATAGTCTGGGGTACTAGAAAGAGCAAGGGCTCTGAAATTACCTCTCCCCACTTAAACTTATTATAATCATGTGACCTTGGACAGTTTGTTTAAAGCTTCATTTGTTGCATCTGTAAAGGGGTTAATAATACTTTTAAGATGTTGTTGGCATTTAATAAGATAATGTCTGTGGAATCTCAGCACACTGACTAGCACATAGCAAGTATTTGATAATTATAGTTATTGTTATTGTTATGGGTATTAGTTAGCATATGTCAGTCATATAGGATAATACATTGCCTCTTTTTTAAAGACTGATTTTATTGTTGTTGACAGATAGAGATAGAGAGAGAGACAGAGAGAAGGGGCATCGCCCAGAGCAGTCTCCTTAGTTGTAAGTCATCAGCTTTGGACATGGTTTCATTCCACATGGGTGGGTGGGGGCCATGCAGGGTGGGAACAAGGCTGGGGGCCTCCCACATAGGAGAAATACCCCCTCAGTTCCTTGAGCCAGTGGGGGTGAGAACCAAACTGGGTGCCTTCTGCATGGGAAGCACACCCCAGTTTAGCGTATGGGTCCACATGCGTGGGGGCCGGATTTGATCCTCCATCCCCAGGGCTGCAAAGTGAGCACTTAACCCTCTGAGCCATCCTGGCTTCCCTTACATTGCCTCTTAAATTGCCTCATCATTCATTTTTATCTGAGCAACTACAGTGTTTAAAGAGAGAGTAATGGCTCCCTTCTGTGAAATCCTAAGCTATATCATATTTTTCTCTATTAGGGCTTTTGCCATTTTCTAACTTGCGTTAAAGTTGTGTTCTGTGTATTATTTATACTCCTCTTAATGTGAACACCTGGAAGGTGGGGCTGTATTTCTCATACCAACTGGCACACTGATTTGCAAACAGTAGGCACTCAAATATTAGAATGAATTGTAGAAGAAATTATTATAAATAGTTCCCATTGGATACATACAAGCCCCAAATGATGGCTGAGACCTTTAACTGGATGAGATATTAGTCTCTTCTCAAAGGAATGGTTGTTTCATGAGCTGAATCCCAAAGGGGACCTGGGAGATGTGGACATCATCTAACATCCATTTCTGGCAGCCATCCAAACTCCTTGCTTGTCAGCTTCAGCCCACCTTTGGAGGGTGGCATTTGGTTTCATGTTTATGAGAACCAGCCAAAATAGTGCTTGTTTTGAAAATTAAATCTTAAGTAATAGGGGTAAATTTAGGTGCAGACTATTTAGAATGACAACCAATTTTGTAAGAAAGAAAAGCAGAGATTACCGCAAAATTAACCAAAAATTAATTTTCAGTGAACCTTCTTTAATTGATGATGTACCTGATTAAACTAGGGAATTAAATAGCTCAGTTTTATAACTTTAAAAATAGGGGAAAGTGTTGTTACCTTTTCAGAGGAAGATGAACAGATCATCTACAGCTCCTAAAACAATTTTGTTTTACTTGAAAGTATTATAGTGTAGATACCAACAATTGCTATGAGAAATGTGCACTGGGCTTGCGTATATTTTAATTGATCATGACTCTCACCACTTTTCTACCCTTAAAGCATGTCTTTGGGCTTTCAATCAAAATTTGAGTGATACAAAATTGTTGGTACCAAAATGATTTCAGCTTTGAAAATTAGAGTATTTGGAAGAAAAAGTCCTAGTGTTTAGTTAATTGGCCAGTGGCCTGATTTCTTTTTGCAGCTGGGATGTTGATTTCTTTGTCCTTTAATATATGTTTTATGTCTTAATGCCCATAGGATGGGACTGAAAAATATGGTCTCTAGATAATACAGTCTAGGGAAAAAATAATTTTTCCAAGATGATGATATGATACCCATTTCTGTTTATGCACGTGAAAGTCATTAATCAAAGATTTGTTCATGATACATACGAATCTGCAACATGTTTGCATTTTTAAAAGCCCTTTGATGCATATTATTTACTTGATCTTCACTGCAATCCTATAATGTAGTCTGTGTCTAGTCTATAGATGGGAAAACTGAGGCCCAAGGAACGTGATCTTTTGTACAGATCACCTTAAATTATATTACATTAGAGGGTCCTTCCATATTTCAGCCCAATGAAGTTTTTACTAGAATCTCTAGTCAATAACTTTAAATTACATTTTATGTACAAATTATTAATAAACAGTAATAAAAACAAAGATGTTTAAATTATTCAGTTATAGCTTTATTATAGCAAGTTTCCATTTTTTCAGGAAAAAAATTTAAATGTCTTTGTCTCTAATTTTATGAAAACAAGACATAAGCTTACTATATAGGATTTTTTTATTTTAAAATTTTCAATTTGAAATCACATCATACATAAGGAAAAGTTGCTAGAACAGTAATATATTCCTCCTGTCTACTAAACCTGGGTTAACCAGTGCTTAAAGTTTTAGCATATATCCTTTCTTATTTTCTCTCTCCTTCTCCGTCTCTCCTCATTACTTTTTCTGATCCATTTGAGAGTAGGTTTCATATATGATGCCTCTTTACCTAAACATCAATACTTCAATGTGTATTGCTTGGTCTAATCCTAACTCCTCAGAAGTGGAAAACTGCAGTTTCTGTGAGGTATTGTCAAATTCCCTTCCATAGAGTTCACATCAGTTTGCATTCCCACCAGCAATATGTGAAAGTACTGTTTTCCAACACTGCCAAAGAATGTATTGTCAAGCTTTTGAATTTTTGCTAATCTGTTACTGAGAAATGGCATCTCGGCATTATTTTAATTTATCTTATTAAAACATTGAATATTTTTTTGTGAATAGTTGTCTTTTTTTATCATGCTTCCTTTTGGTTTCTTTGATCATTTTTGTAGCTTTTGAATTGAGAATTGAATTAATTTTTATTCTTTTAATTGATTTAGGTATCTAAGCTGTATAAATCTAAATTTTCATTATTCCCCCCCCCAGAAATTTTGTAGTTTATGTTCATATTTTGCCCATTTCCCCCAAAAGTTATTTAATTTCTTTTTCCAGGTAGAAGGGATTTTTAAAAAGCAAACAAAGGAAAATTTATAGACACAGACAATAATTTAGTGGCTACGAGGGGGTGGAGGTAGGGGGCTGGGAGAGGAGGGTTAAGGGGTTCAAATATACTTGTATGGTGATGAAAGAACTGACTCTCGGTGGTGAACACACAATGTGATACATAGATGATGTATTTTAGAATTGCACACTTGAAACCTATATAACTTTGCTAATCAATGTCACCCCAATAAATTTAAAAATAAATTTTAAAAGTGATATAAAGAAGCCATCAGCCAAAACAAAATTTTAATTTCTGTTTTTTATTTATTGTGGTCAGAGAATATTTTTATAATATTTTTACTTCATGAAATTTCATGAGGTTTTCTTTGTGATCTAATAAATTTTAATCAATTTTCATGATTACTTGTGTGCACTGAGAAGATTTATTCTTTATTATTAGTGTGTAACGTTTGATGTATATTCGTACATTTAACAGATTTGTTTTGTTTTTTAAGTTTTCTATAGTTTTTCTTCTTATTTTTTAAGTCTATTTTGCTTGTCTTTTACTGAGAATGGTGTCTTAGTCTCCTGTTATTTGGATGTCTCTTTATTTCTCCCTGCATTTCCTATAGTTTCTGCTTTAAATAGGTGGTTTTTCTATGTTATTTTATGAGTAGACAACAAGAAACAAAATGTTTTTATGCAAGAGAGTGCTATGATTCGCTGAACTTTCAGAAAGATCTCTGAAATGCCTAGGTTCTGGGAACCCCCAACCCCAGGCCGAGTTGGGGGTTCTTGGTGCTCATTTATTTTTCCTCTGTCAGAGAGACAATGTAGAAGACGGCTTTCAGAGGATAGAGAGAGGAGAGAATGGGGAGTTATTGTTTAATGGATATAGAATTTGTTTTGCAAGATAAAGAGTTCTAGAGATGGGTGATGATAATGGTTGCACAGAAATGTGAATGTCCTTCCTGCCAACTGAATTGTACACTTAAAAATGGGAATAATCAAAAGTTTTATGTTTTGTGTACGGTATATTACCGCAATTAAAAATAATTTTAAAAAAGGAGAAAGGGAATAATTAAAGAGAGCCAGGAAGTAGAAAAAAATGATGCTGTAGACGTTCATAGGTTTTTGTATAATATTAATTCATCTTGAAAAAATGTCTGGATTGCATATGGTAGTACACCTTTAGTTCTTTTTTTTTTTAGAGAGTGTCAAACTGTTTTCTAGAGAGCCTATATGTACCGTTTTACATTCCCACCTGCAATGTATGAGTGATCCAGTTTTCCTGCATCTTTCTCAGTATTCGGTGTTATCATTTTTTAATTTTAGCCAGTCTAATAGGTATGCAGTAATATTTTAGTGTAGTTTTAATTTGTACCTTCCTAATTACTAATGAAGTTGACCATCTTTTCATGTGATTCTCATCTGTATATCTATTTGGTAAAATGTTTCTTCATGTCATTTGCTTGTTTTTTGTTGTTGTTGTTGTTTGTTTTTTATGTGGGGAGTTTGGGGAGTTATTTATATATTTGAGATACTAGTCCTTGTTGGATATATGGTTTGCAAATTCTTTCTCCCTGTCTGTAGCTCATCTTTTTATCCCCTTAATACAGTCATTGGCAAAGCAAAAGTTTTTAATTTCTATCAAGTCTAATTTACCAAAGTTTTCTTTTATGCATTATACTTTTGGCATTGAGAACTCTTTATCTAGTCCTGAATCTTGAGGATTTTCTTTTATGTTATTTTATAAAATCTTTACAGCTTTGCCTTATTTTATTTTTGTGGGTGTGTGGGGTGGGTTGGTGGCTTCTTCATGTGTGATTTAATTTGTGCTCCTTAATGACCTTATAGGTTCTTGAGGGAAGATGTATACAGAGATATAGATTCAAATGACTGCCTTTCCCTCCATATTCAGAAATATTTAGAATGTAATAATTTATTGACCAACAGGCATCATGTAATCCCTATAAAACTTGTGCTGTATTGAGGATACTTGGGAAAAATTGACATTATAATACAATTATAACTTATATAATTTTCTTCCTACAATCATGACAATAAGAATTCTTAGACGTGGATTAGAGTTCTAAATACTTTATCTTCTTTAAAGCAGTGAAATATAGGGACAGGCATGTGAATCATGTATTTCAACACTAGAAAGGATACCAAATAATGATTGTATGTTGTAGAATTTTAGAGGCTGAGAAAGGAATCTGTGCAAGGTTACCCTGAGAGTTATAAGCAGAAACTGACCTGGAACAAAATTCTCTTGGCTCCCTATCTCTAGTGCCTCTTCAATTAAATGGCCCCAATTCTGGATCAGCCTTTGGTAGGTTAAGTATCATCATGACCCTTTTCCTGTTGGCACAAAAGAAGTTAAGTCACTTGTCTAAGATGGTGTATGTAGTAAACAGCAAAGGTGGGTGTAAGGAAGCCCAGAAGCCTTGCTAAGCACCATTCATTTGCTGTGCAGCATTGATCCTATACTGGCTGGCTGCCTTCATCCCTTTCTGCGCTCTCTCTTTCCTCTAATACTTAATGTAATCTGAGATATTTCAGATCAAATTATGAGATTATACTTTCCTCAACAGAGTTTATGTCTAAGGCATTGCCTTTTAGAGGGATGAATGTGGCTCAATTTAGATGGGGTTCAAAGTTGCAAGTTACAGGTGTTGACAAACTAAAGTTTATGTCTAAGCTTTTCCTCTGTGCCGCTAAAGCAGTGTGAGGTCTTGGACTAACTCAACCATGTAATTTCTGCCCACTGAAAGGGCAAGTGTACTTGCTGTTGTAGTTTCCTGACTATTGACAAGAGCCTTATCCATAAAATTCTTCTTTGGGTGCCCTTGAAATATGTACCTCACGTATGGCAAGGTTGCCTGGTGTTGAATTTTCTTTGTGAGCAAAGAGCAGAATGCTCTTCTCTGCTGAGCCAATACCAGTTTCCCATATACACTCAGGGAAAGCTTTTCCCCCTCTCAATGGGGCTCAAAAGTCTTGACTGGAGTACTTCAGAAATAGGCCTGGTTTATACTTTTATCAAAATAAGTAGTCTGGGCAATTCCTAGATGGCAATAGCATGGATGATCTGAATTTTTCCCAGCCAGGAACGTGGATGGTGTTACCATGGGGCCAATGTATAGCACTCCAATCTTCACTCAGTAAGAAGAGAGGGTACCCCCCCGCCAATGTGATGAAAGTGAAGGTGGCTTCCTGTGAAAAGAGAGGCTGGTGTTCTTAAAGAGAAAGGGTCTATGGCATGTGGAGGTATGATGTAGGAAAATGGAGATCATGATGGCTTGATGTGTTCTTCAGGGAGAGAAATTGTATTTACTATTGTTTATTTTTCCTGATAGAATATGCTGCTGATAGTTCACATGTACATTTGGAAAATAATTAAAGTAGTAATTAGAAATGGTAACAGAAAAGCCTTGAACCTGGAATTTGCGTATAACTGTCTTGAGCATGCTGTGTTTATTAGCATATTTTGGAGTTCCCCCAGATAAACTTCTGTATCTCATATTCCTGGCTCCCAGAAACCCTAGGCAGAGCTACCTGTTTGCACTGAGTTGGGAAGAGTCAGGATTCTGTCTTCTGCTCAGGGTGGGCCTGGGATCTGACAAGTCAAGGACAGTAGAGTTTAGGAAAATCTCCACCCACCCAGCACACATGGTCATCCCTCTCTCTTCTGGGGTAAGAAAGAAAGTGTAGAACAAACTTATATTTTAGTTTCTGAGACTATAAAGCAGTTTCTGTCACTTTTCTGGAAATCTCTCTAACATTGTATCCTTTTTTTCTTTCCTCTCTTCCTTAATAGTATTTCTCTTAAGTATAAAATCATGGTTTGGAGTACAGGCTTTGAGACTGAATAGACTGTGTGGTGGCTGTACCACTTTATTTAAACTCTCAGCGATGGAGGTTGGGATGGCTCATCAGGTTGAGCACTCGTTTTGCAGCCTCAGTGTCCAAGGATCAAGTCTTGGCCCTGGCCTGTGTTCTTGCTGGGGCCCGTGTGGGAGGCACCCTGCCTAGTTCCTGCCCTGTCCAGCCCTGTGCCACTTGTGGAATGAAACTGTCAAAACTGATGACATAACTATGGAGGCTGCTCTGGGCCCTTTCCCTTCTCCCTGTCTCTGTAAAAAAAAAATTAAAAACCAAAACAAAAAACAAACAAACAAAAACAATCAAAATCAATCTTAAAAAAAACAACTCTCAGTGATACAGTTTCTTCATCTATAAAATGAAGATATGCTACTGTCCAGGAGGTTATGAAGATTCCATGATAAAATATATATGATGATTAGCACATTGCCAGGCACTTAGTAAATTCTCAATAAATGGTATGTGTTGTTATCATAGCACATTATCTCTATGTGCTACCTAGACTTGTGTTTGCCATTAGGTAACCCAAAACTGGTAGAAAGTATATTACTAATTTTAGTGGCTTGTGAGGACCTTCAAAAGGAGCATACATCTTAAGGTGGTCTTCTGAGCCTTTTATGTTTCTTTCAACACCAGACCAAATACTCTGGCAACAAGTAAGCTGCATGATTCCAGCAAGGTTCATTGTTGCCTGCAGCTGTGTTGTCCTGATGAACCTATGCATATTTGAAGTTTACTTTAGAAAGCAATAAACACACCCTAGTGAACTAAGCACAGCTTATATAAGCAGGACTTTTAAAAAGTGATATTGTGGGGAAGCCGGGATGGCTCAGTGGGTTAGGCGCTCACTTTGCAGAGCCAGGGACCGAGGATCGAATCCCGGCCCCGGCCCGTGCGGAACCATATGCTGAACTGGGAGCTCCCCTAGTTCAGTTCTCTCTCTGTCTCTGTATCTTTCTCTCTCTCTCTCTCTCTCTCTCTCTCTCTCTCTCTCTCCTCTGTCAAAATAAATAAATAAATAAAATATATATTAAAAAAAAAAGTGATATTGCAATTGAATTAGGTATGCATTTATTAATTCTCCTACCATGCAGTGGTACAGCCCTCAGAAAGTTAACTGCCCCATGTGGAGAGTTAAGGCACAGCACATTGGTGCCTTAATCCTTATGTTTGTTTTGCTTTTTAATTCAGAAAACATGTGAAAAGGACATAGAAATAAAATATGACACTTTCTTGGACTCTGCCTTGGGCAATACCGTTTAGGTTGTGATGGAGAATTTGGGTTTGAATCTTGACTCTACCACCTGCTAACCTATGGCTTTGGGCAAATCATTTTCCCTCTTTGGGGCTTCCTTATCCATACAATGAGTTACTATGATCATATCTTCATTAATATAAGGGTTAATATAAGAACCATGTGTGTATGTGTGTGTGTGTGGGGGGGGGGTAAATAATTCACATGAAACTTTTCAACAGTGCCTGGCATTTAGTTCCACCTGTGTTTGTTGTTATTTTTATCTCCTTTCAGCAGCCAAATTGATTTTCTTGAGAGGCACCACGACTGCTTACATGATTGTTAGTAAAGAGGTGCCTTGCGTGGTGCTGGAGTGAGTCTTATTTTGTCGCATTACGCCCCATATGACCTTAGGGGTGCTTGCAGATTTCTAAGGCTATGTTTTTTAAAAAGAAACTGTACTTTTCTCACCCTCTTGTTTTTAGTATTCGGGGTTTCACACGGAAAGATCGGAATCTGATCATGACAGCCAGTGGGGCGGAAGTCCCCTGACTGACACAGCGTCTCCACAGCTCCTGGACCCCACGGACAGGCCAGGGTCTCAGCATGATGCCTCCTGCGCCTACAGACAGTTCTCGGATCGCAGCTCCCTCTGCTATGGCTTTGCGCTCGACCACTCCAGGCTGGTGGAGGAGAGGCATTTCCACACCCAGGCCTGCGAGGGGGGCCGCTGTGAGGCAGGCAGGTACTTCCTGGGAACGCCACAGGCCGGGAGGGAGCCCTGGTGGGGCTCTCGTGCAGCCTTGCCCCTGACCAAGGCCTCCCCAGAAAGCCGAGAAGCCTACGAGAACAACATGCCTCACATCGCCACGGTCCATAGGATCCACGGTAAGGGCCGCTGAAAAGACTCCTGAGATGGGCCCCTGAGCAGCTTCCTAATATTCTAGGTTGGACACTGGAACGACTGGCCCAGTGGTTTTCTCCTTCAAATTTACAAACCAGAAACGCATACTAATTGGATTTAAAAAAAACAATTTCACTTTCTTTAACTGTATTCATTTTGCTAATGTTTTCCAAATATATTTATTTTGAACACGCCAGTAAAAATGATTCTCATTTTAAACATAAAAAAAAGGATAGACATTAAGTTAAACTGAATTGTTAAATAAGTCTATTGAAGTTGTAGTATGCATGCATTTAAATTTTTTGTGTATTTTCTTCTGTAGTCTTATGCTTCAAATACGGGATTAAGTAGTTTGGGGCTTATCTAGCTGTTTCTCGATGAGGACACTCTTGGCATGTGGTGAGGAGGTGCAGTCACTCACATCAGTGGAAATGTAACCTCTGTGGCCCTTTGGGCTTTAAATGCCGGTAACTGCCACCTTCCCCCATCATTATGACAACCCATAATGTCCACTGTGAATATGTAGACTCCACGGAGATTTTCACTTTGGGATTATTACATGGCGTTACGAACATGCAGAACTGGGCACTGCAATGAAAGCCTTTGTTTGGTGTTAGTAATGCTCTTTGTTCATTTGAAAGGAAACTGGGAAAGAAGAGCCCATTCTGTCCATTTCAAGGTTGAGGCCAAGCAGATACTTGAAACACTCCCTATTTCCTTAGAAGTCAGTGGCATTACTCTTGTTGCTTTGTGTGTCTTTCGGGTGAGAAATGTGCTATACAACGTTGTACTCGCCCCTAAAGTCTTCTGTCAGATACCTCACAAGTATTGACTGCCTTCTATGACATTAACTTGTTTCTGTTTTTTGCTTTTTATTTTTGTTTTTTTACTTTGAGTTTCTCTAGTTTGGTAGACTGATAATGGGAACCCAGGGCAAAGGCCAATAGCTTGCCAAAGAATGAAGTGAAATGAAAATCCTGGATGAACCTACATGGTCTGGAGGAAAATATTAGAACTAAAATAAGAAGCGAAGGGAAAAGGAAAGCAACAGTGTGATCCAGGGCTCCTCCGACACATTAAGCAGTATACAGCTTCCATGTGTCCCTTCCTGTTTCTTGCCTCCCTTCTTATACTGACTTCAGACTGCTTTGAGAATGATTTAATTTATGAGATATATGTTGGATGCACTATTCCTCCATATTAGAACCTCTCCTTGGTTCAGAATGGGTTGTTATTAACATTTAAAATATTTATTTAGTCTTCACCTTATTTCAGAAATAATATAAGATACCAGAGCTACTATATGATTATGTGTATAAGATAGAGTATTACCACTAGATTTAAGAAGACAATGTTTACATTTTTTTATTAGAACAAGATATATGCATATCCAGACACACATATACACATGCAAATATATATGAATATATATGCATATTCTTAACCTCAAACCGTTTAAAACCTAACAGTAGAGTTTTATTATAACTCTGTTTAAGGTACATTTAGCAGTATTAACATTTTAGGTTATCCTCTTGGAATTTAGAAGATAGTCCAACCTACTTGTATATTATCTTCCTCAAACACAATTGAAAGAATTTTATCAGAATCTATTTAACATGACACTTTTTCTAGACACTTTCCTAGAAAGTAACATAAACCAAATGTTATGCATCTTCTTTTATTATTTACAGCCATACAGGTTCAATGATATGCATACATGAAGTATAAACACACTTCACTGTTTTGCTAATTAGCATTCACAATCCACGAACACGGTTTACCTTTAAAAAACTTGTTATAAACTTCATCTGCACTTAAAAGCCACAGAACTATGAATTCCAGTACAGTACTTTGACACTCTGTCATGTGAACCTGGTCTGTTTCAAATAATGGTGCATATATTAAAATGGAAAGAAATAAGGTTTTATTTAGAAAGAAATACACTTACATTTTGGGGGATGAATTTTGAGACCGCTTACTTTCGATTTTTTCTAATTTCTAGGGCGAGGTCATTGGGATGAAGATAGTGTGGTCAGTTCTCCAGATCCTGGGTCTGCCAGCGAATCAGGTGATCGATATCGCACTGAGCAGTATCAAAGTAGCCCACATGAACCTAGCAAAATTGAAACTCTGATAAGAGCCACCCAGCAAATGATTAAAGAAGAAGAGAACAGATTGCAGCTAAGAAAAGCCCCTCCAGACCAACTGGCTTCCATTAACGGAGCTGGGAAAAAACACTCCCTCTGTTTTGCAAACTACCAACAGCCCCCACCGACAGGCGAAGTCTGCCAAAGCTCCACTCTTGCCAACACTTCACCGTGTGACCATATTCAGCAGAGAGAGGGAAAGATGCTGAGCCCCCATGAAAACGACTATGACAACAGTCCCACTGCACTGTCTCGGATAAGTAGTCCCAATTCGGATCGTGTTTCCAAATCCAGTTTGATCCTAGCTAAAGACTATCTCCATTCGGATATGTCTCCTCATCAGACAACAGGAGACCATCCTGCTGTCTCTCCAAACTGCTTTGGCTCTCACCGGCAGTATTTTGATAAGCATGCTTACACATTAACTGGATATGCCCTGGAGCACTTATATGACAGTGAAACCATTAGAAACTATTCTTTGGGCTGTAATGGCTCACACTTTGATGTAACTTCCCATCTTAGGATGCAGCCAGACCCAGCGCAAGGACACAAGGGAACATCTGTTATAATAACCAATGGAAGCTGATGTTTTTCTAAAGTATTTTGTTCTTTAAGAATCTCTGAGACATATTTATAGTTTAATGTCCCATGACCAGCATTTACTATATGCTACAGGTTGTTAGAGAGGATAATTTAAGTTACTGGGTACTTGACATGTGTTCCTTTGAAATCAAAGAAAGCAGCACTAGCATTCGAGGTTATACACAGATGATGGAGCTAAAGTGAATATACAATTTGCCCCTCTAACCAGAATAGAAAAAATTTGAATTGAATAATACTTGCATAGATTAAATGAGCATATATACCACGTGAAAGACTGATGGATTAAACATGGTGTTGTGATGATCCACTGAACCTCATACCCACACACCACTACCTACAAAGTGCAATGTACACTTTATGTGCAGAAATATAGACTACTGTCTACCATAAGTACACCCCAAGGAGTCTTAAAGAAATTTCCATTCCTAAAATACCTGAGAAAGATACATTTTGTAAACTGGTTTTTTTCTTTGTGGTTTGAACTGGCCAGCTCATTTGGTTAAGATATAAATTATGGAGAGGGCTCTGGATATGCTTTTAAAAATGAGTTTTCACCTGGTATCCATTATAAGCAATCAGGAAGTGTGTGTGTGTGTGTGTTTTTTAACCTTGCTTTTGAGTTAGACAAGGAGCAGATCACACTGACATATCAGTAAGGGATTTTCTAAGTGAAAGTACTGATATGTTGGGACACACATCAAAAATTTGGTGTGCCCAATTGGAAATAGTTTAGTGAGGATGGAAAGGCCAGAGGCAGAGAGAAATGAAATAATATCTCAAAACAAGCAATTCAAGGCTCAGAATATGTAATCAACATATTTTGGGGTTCATAAAACCAATCAAATCAGAAATTCAAACAAAGCTTATCAAGAAAAAAGGCTAGTAAATACAAAAATGTACTAAGGAAAACCAGTGAAGTGCTACATGACAGCAGTGTAAGCATTTGAAAACATTTCAAAGCACAGATGTGCAAATGTGACAACATGTGGAAAGCCTCAAGAGAGAGTCTAAGATAAAAGCTTAGGCTGATAGACAAGTGATTAAAAGGGCAAGAGTAATACTTTGAAGGAACAGGCAAAGTGTTATAAACAACAAAAACAACGAACATAGTCTTGAGTTCATGTGAAACAATAGAAAAACCAGACTAGATGCCGATATCTGGGTTCTGGTTTTGACCCTACCTGTAACTTATTTTAGGAACATAGATGTACACATATCACTCACCACATTTGGTCCCCAGTTCCTTCATCTGTATGACAATTCTAACCTTCCATGGTCCTGTGGTTCACTGGTGCAGCAGAACTGAACTTGTTAACCAGTTAACTTTCTACTGTGAGTTGTCAAAACTGATCATTCTGGCTTTTCTGCGCTCATATAGAGTTCTAGATGCTTTGTAACTTAAGCAAATGCATGGGCTCTTTTAGACATGTATAGTTAGACAACTTTCTAGCCAAAATGTAGATGGTAGGAACTAATGAGGGAAGACAAAAATAAGTAAAATTTATTTAATGCACTATTCCCTAATAATCAAAGCAAAGTGACATAGTAATTAAAGAAGTTTCATAGATAATATTTCCTAGGAGTCCCATGCCTGAAACTCTTACCACATTCAAAGAGGGAACATATTGGAAGAATCAGACTTACAGTTTTGAAGACAGACCATGACATTGAACACACTGGGACTAATGCACTATTTTCATCATGTAACACAGTTATTTGGCAATGCAGAGGTAGGTGACAATCTGAATGATGATAATCTGAGAGATTAATTCTGGGTTGTTTGTACATGAAAAAGAGGCTACATAAAATTAAATAAATATTTATTGGGTATAACAGAGCAACATTTGTGCTATAAGTGGAAAAAGTGCAAGTAAGTGAGAAAGTGGTTACATATACTTTCACAAAAGTTTGAACAATAAAAATTAAAATTTTAACTATACAAACAAAAGTATGCAGTGATTTTGAGAAAAATGTTTATGAGAAACCCTGGAATAGTTAAAATGGATTTTTAATCACTTTGCAACATGAAATAAAATTTTAGGAATATAAAGATATTGCAGAATTCTGTAGATGGAATAAATGGTTCAAAGACACAAATATCTGAAGAATATGGTGTGTTTTGGAAAGGAAATGTATGCAGAACAGTTTTACTGATATACATTCTAAAAAGTCTAGAGGCAGATGCTATAGAATCAAGGAAAGTCAACTGATATGAAAGAAAAGGCTGTCATTAAAGAAATTTCAATGGAATTTTTATATGAAAAATAGATAATCAAAGAAAGAGTAAATATAAATTACAAAAAGAGGAAAAGTAGAAGGAATAACGCTCTTTAAAATGGTATAACCAATATTTTTAAGTGAGGACAGAATTAAGTAAAGTATATCAATTAATTTTTTTGATAGCTTGACCCAGTTTTAAGTACAAACCATTTATTTACTTTACATCTCAATAATTTTATAGTAGCATATTTATTATATTACATATAATACCTTACAGTATTATGTAGCTTACCCTTTTTTTTTTGCCATGTGGTGTGATTATTACAGAATGACCCAAGATAAGTTGAGACCACATGGCAAGTTATCTTTTTAATATACTGTACACATAAACATGTTAAAATATGTTCATAATCTACATTATTTTGTTCTGAGCAGGACTATATTGCCTCATAATGAAGATGTTCTCTGTGTCTTTTGAAAATATAGGACATAAAAGATATGGTCCCAATAACTTAATCAGTTAAAATCAAACTTAAACTGGCTTTAGGTTTTGTTTTTGTTTTTGTTTTTATTGTTTTTGACGAGAGAGAGAGAGAGAGAGAGAGAGAGAGAGAGAGAGAGAGAAAGAGACAGAAAGAAAGATACAGAGAGAAGGGGGAGGGCCCAGAACAGTCTCTATAGTTGCACATCATTGGTTTTTCCACATAGTTTAATTCCACAGGTGGGAGTGGGGCTGCACCGGTAAGAACTGAACTGGGGGCACTCCCCAGTTCAGCATATGGGTCCGCATGGGCTGGGACCGGGGTTCGATCCTTGGTCCCCGGGGCTGCAAAGTGAGTGCTTAACCCACTGAGCCATCTCTGCTTCCCCTAATTGGCTTTAGTTTTAATCCTTGATTTTTATAACTGTTAATTGTTGAGAATCATGATATTTGATTGAAATAGACATGTGTGATTTTTATATCACCTTGGGAATTCATAGAAATGCACTCTATCCAGTTGCTCTCACAATCTGTAGCAGTTTATTAGATGATACAAAGCACATGCTTTCTAGTAATAGTAAGATTATCTTTATTGCCCACTTTATCTGTCTGTCCTACCTAATTAAAAATTTGGAACCTAAAGACATAAATGAATATCCCTTATCTTTCTTGGGAAAATTTTGTTAGAACTATTATTAAAAATACAGATTTGACATATTATCTTTGGACGCATAATATTAATGTCACAGTCACTGCAGGTCACACATGTAAGTGTGCTTCACCTTCATCTTTTGACAATACTATGTTGAATATAATGGTGTAGCTTTTCTAGCTTATAATTGCCTGATATAAGATAATATGATATAGTCCTGATGTGACATTCAGAAGGAGACAGGATGCAATAAAAGGTTTACCTTCAGTGTTTATACAAAAAACCCACTTATTAGTTCCTGGTTTTATTTTATGGGTTTAGAATATTTTCATTGGGTACTATTCTTAATTTTCTCTATACCCTGCTGCCATGTGATGCCTCTGGGCAGAGAATCCCACTTAAAATAAGCTTTAATGGGATCTTCTGAAAAATAATTTCCTTCTTTTTTTTTTTAGTGGGGATGAGGATTGATTCAGTAAAAAATTATTTGGAAAATATGCATAGGTATTTTAAAATAAAAAGAAAGACTTTTGTTTTTTTCCTGAAGACCTAAATTGATTAAATTTGATAGAAGACACTACCAGCTAGAGACTTTCTGAATACACACATGACATTTTATAGTTCTCTCTCCCCTCCCCTCTCTCTCTCGAGCAAGACATTAGTAAGATAGTGCAATTCTATTGATACTAGTAGCATTTGAAAGTGACAAAATGAATACTGTTATTTCAAAAACTGAGAATTTGGATATTTTGGGGGCTCTTATCTTGATCAGAGGAATAGCTTACATTTTAAAATATTCTATTTAATTTAAAGAATTTGAATATCCAGATATGGCTTTCCAGTTCATTGAAACTATAGGACATAGACATACATCCTATTTTCTAAATGACAAGAAGGACTATAACTCCTATGATTCTCCAAATAAATGATTCAACACTTGTATTAATTTCAGGTTTTGTGAACAAGAATTTTACTCTAAGACAGGAAAATCTATTGGTTAATTCTTATTGGGATATGCACTGTGGATAAAACATTAATTATCACGCTAAACTTTAAATGAATGACAGAACAGCTATGAACATATGGAAAAGATATCTTACATAGAAAATGTTCTTGGGGGAAATTTCTATGTAGTGTTCATTTCTTGTGCAGAAGAGTTGTACGTGTAGTGCTTGACTCAAAAAGTGAGATTGTGCTCATATCTAACTAGGGATTTATTCACAGTTTCTTTAGTCTATATTCAGAAAGGCTGTGCCTACACACACACACACACACACATACATAATTGTAAAGCAAGTAACAAAATTCTGTTCTTCCGTGCTTCTTAAAACTGATGGTTCACACATAAAATCCTAATTAACAATTTTAAACAAACATTTATGGCTATATTGTAATTTTGTTGCATGGGGCTTTGCTTTCATAAACTTATATAGTGAAAAGTTTGTACTAATTTGATGATCAGGAACACATTTAATCCCAGTTGAATTTATACCCAACAGTTCAAAAGAAATGAAATTGGCATGAAAATGGTTTTGGAAGTACTGTAACTTCTTTCTAAAGGGACATATTTCAAAAAATGAAACATATGAGTAGGCACTTCAA
>PVKE010014118.1:0-35454 GCA_004027555.1 Craseonycteris thonglongyai | reverse complement strand
TGGGCACATAATACGATGCATGAATGATGTGATGTGGACTTGTACATCTGTAAACTATCTAATTGTTACCAACCAATGTAACCTCATCAAATTTAACAATAAATTAAAAAAAAAAATTAAACATTAAAAAAAAAAAAGTAGTGTGAGCTGGAATTAAAATTGAACCTGATTATATTCCCCAAGTTGTGCATTTTCAACTACCCGGTAAATGAAAAACAAGAGTGTTAAAATGATCTGGAAGATCTGATTTTTTAAGGAGAAAGCAAATTTATTCTTCTACCAAGGAAAGGCATGCTAAAAGATAAAGATATTTAAAAGAATGATTTATGAACAATTGATAAAAAAAAAAGCAATCATCAGAGCCATTTGTTTAGGTCTATTATTAACAAATTGAACCAGAATAATCACATTTAAGTTTGAACAGTGTTATCAGGAAAGCACTAAGATAAATAATTTCAGTAACTTTGTCTTTAAGTGAAAACATTCATTCATTCCTTTATTATTAATTACTACTTATTCACTCATTATTAAAAGACTACTAAAGTAACCTGAGAAAGTAAGGAGGATGATGTGAACTCAGCTATTGGGATAAAAAGGGGAGCTTTTAGATTCAAACAATAGGGAAGAGAGAGTAGCTTGTATTTGGTAATTAATTGGACTTCTGATTTTATCATGAGTTGAAAAATGAGACAAATAGGAAAAATCCATTTACTTACTTACTTAACACTTACTTACTTACTTACTTTTTGAAGTAAGTTGAAAGGCAGAGAGTTTGGGAGATGGCTAAGGAGTTTAGTTTAGTTTTTAGTTTAGTTTAGTTTAGTTTAGTTTAATTTGGTATAGTTTAGGTTAGCTTTTGGATCTGTTGAGTTTAAGACGCCACTCAAGTAGAGATATTAAAAAGTAAATAGGTAGGTATAAAACCCTATGTACAGATAGAAGATTCAGGAGTCATCCCATAGACAAAAGTGAATTGTGACTGTAAGTAAACTCCTAAGAGAAGATATTAAATATGACTAGGCGAAACATCATATTTATTAAATGTAAGTAAATTCACTTTTTAGTCAAATTTATAATCCCTCTCTCCACCATGCTGTTTATATGATGCAAAATATAATCCCTAGAAAATAAGTGTTTGGGATTAACTGGTGATAGAAATGCAAAACTTGAGGAAGCAGGGATGGCTCAGCAGGTAAGCACTCGCTTTGCAGTCCTGGGGATAAAGGATCAAATCCCAGCCTATGTGGACCCATATGTTGAACTGAGGTGTACTTCTCATGCAGGAGGCCCCAGTTCCGTTCCCGCTCTGCGGGGTCCTTGCCCACCTGTATGAAATCAAACCATTGGAAAACTTGATGACAAAACTACGGAGACTGCTCTAGGTCATCCCCCTGCTCTCTGTCTCTCCCTATCTCTGTCAAAAACAATAAAATAAGTCTTAAAAAAATGAAAAACTTGGAGATATACTCTAGAATACAATATATCACATGAGAATGTATGTAAAGTTTAGATTTTAGCAAAAGAAATAAACACCATTTTCAGCAGACGTTAATACAAATGGGTCTGATAATTTTTCATGACTGGTTTCATCTTTTATCTGAGGTTTGCTGAAAAGAGTCTCAATTTCATATGTAGTAGTAAATTGACCTCTGCACAGTTTCAATAAGCAGAGGCTTCTGTTTTGTACTTTTCCATTAGGTGATTTTATCTAATAGTTATACTTTTTATTCTGATTTAATTTAAGTTGATAAATACTAATAAAGTTATTAGGAACACATGGCATTATTGTTGAGTCTTTATCTGGATGTCTAAAATATAAATATGGACATTTCATTGAAATTGACACATTTGAACATTACAAATATATCTTATATGTAAAAAACACCTGTGGGACACAGAAATTAACTGTGAGAGCATGAGTAGTCAGCTCCTCTGGATAAACAGTGCCTTGTTTATCCAATTTAATGTTGAACTGGGGCTAGTTCACACTTAAAGAAAAAAAATAACAATCAATTGAGAAAAAGACATCAATATTCTAGGAAATCTAAAGTTCCTCTTATAAATTTAGGTCAGTTCATAAAGATAACAGAATCTGTTAAGTCTTTGAAGAAAGAGTAAGAGTCCCTAAATGAGATTCTGTATTTTCTTCTCTTAAGCAAACCCTGGGTAAGGAAACATTTATCAAATATACAAAACCTAATGCCAAAGGTGAAAGTGATTTAAGCAACAGAGTACCAGGACCTAGGGAAGTTAATTTTTAGTTTTATAAAAGTCTGCCCAGAGGACTACAAATAGAGATGCAAATTAAGCTCTATGTGTGGATCAAAATATCTTTGTCAAATAACCTTTTTTTTAAAAATATATTTTTATTTATTTAGTTATTTTTGACAGAGAGAGAGAGAGAGAGAGATACAGAGACAGAGACAGAGAGAGAACTGAACTGGGGGAGCTTCCAGCTCAGCACATGATTCCGCACCGTCTGGGGCCAGGATCCCCAGTCCCTGGCGCTGCAAAGTGAGTGCTTAATCCACTGAGCCACCCCGGCTTCCCCTCAAATAACCTTTAACAGTATCAGTTTGGCTTAGACCAGACAGATTTTATTGTTATATCTGGGGATTCTGCCTGGAGAAAAGGAAAAGAAAAGTAAATGGAAGCCTCCCTATTGATTAGTCCAGCTCCTTTTTTCTTTTGATTTAAAGGTTTATTTTCAGAGTCCTCTTGGGCACACTGTGTCTCCCACAAATCTCAGGGAGTGAAGGTCAGTTGACAAGTTGAAGAAGGTATTCATGACACAGGTAGAACTGGGAAATTAAACAGGCCAAGATTTTCCTTGTATACATGTTATGTAGATATGTCTAAGGACAAAGAGCTTGGCTTTCACCAGTATGTCACCTAAAATCTACTGCAATACCAGTGAGATAAAGATTTCTATTTTTCAGAGATCTGAGTAACAGCATAAATCTAAACCAATGAACTTCAAACTTACTTTCTTCAACAATCAGGGTAGATCCTTTTCAAGGAGAAAGAAAAAAAAAATCAGGTATTTTATAGACTGGCCACAAATCAGTAACATCATTCTTTTCCCCACATCACTTCTATCAGAAATGTTTTAGCAATATGATTCCCATAAAGGCCAATGGAAAGCTGTGACATAATGATAATCAGGGAACTGATCATCATAGAAATGTGGCTCAGAGAGATGAAAAAAGAATCCTGATGAACATAATCAAAATCTACCCCAAACAAGACATATCTATAAACATACTATGTAAAGGCGCTATTCTGTCATAAAATTACATCTTAGGATATGTGTACCAATTGCAGACAATGCTTGAATTTTCTTAAGGCAAAAAATATCAAAAGGATCTTTTAAAATCTGCAGTAAAATTGTATATACCTATATTCTCAATTAAAATATTAGATATAAAGCTAAATGGTAAAGAACATAATTTTTTACAAGAATCTCTTTAATCAAGATACAAGTTCTCATCACTAAAACACCCTGTATACTCAGTGAAAAACAGAATGTCACATTAACATACGTTATAACATTTATCTAAATGTTTTCTTTAATATTACAATTTCCCTAGCCAGAGAAGTATCTACATTTTCTGTGCTTATCTTCCACTGAAGTCTTTCAAGTATGATAGAAAGGCAAGAAAATATATAAAGCTGGTAGTTAAATCTTCCCTATCAGCTGGTAAATTGATATTAAGAACATTATGAAATAGAAAAATAAATATTCTAATTATATTTTTTCATTTTTTTCTTTCTTTCTTTCTGTTAAATTTATTGAGGTGACATTGGTTGGGAACAATTACATAGTTTCCAGGTGTACAATTCTACATTATATTGTCTATGCTTTGCATTATGTGCTCATCACCCAGATAACATTATTTATAAAACATTGCTTTATGCAATGTGAGCACTTTTATAAGATGTGAAAATTAACAAATATATATTATATGTTTAACTAATCAAGGACACTAATTTCATTCGAGCACATCAACTGGGTCTTTAATATTCTCTTGTGAGCATATCACCAGGTAATTAGATCCCTGAAATATTTTCTGGTCTTCAATATCTGTGATTGATGTGTTCAAAATTTTGCTAAATATGGTGGCATTCCTGCATTGAATACTGTTAGGGAAATATGACTCACATATTTGATGCAACATTTCAAAATAATCATACTTGTATTATTGCTTGCTCACTTAACCTTGAAAACAAGTTTATGAGGTTCATAGTTATGTTCTCCTTAATTACCAACTTTAGGGTCTATCAACTGAGGGTCAGTGTCCTCTTCAAAGTCCTAGCCCCAGGGTGTGCTAGTGACCCTTCTCTTTCTCCTACACCAGAAGGATCGTATGGCTATAGACAATGAACACTTTAAAAATTTTACCACATACCATGGTGGAAAGAGAAAAGTATATGAGACCTGAGAAAAATGAGACATGCTATTTTGACCTGCTAGGCTGTACTGAGCTGAATAATAGACTCTCAAAATTCATGTCCATCCAGAACCACAGTATGTGACCATATTTGAACATGAGATCTTTTCAGAAATAATTAAAATGAGGTTACATTAGACAGAGCGGACCCTAAATCCAATGATCGGTGTCCTTACGGAAGAAGAGAGAACACAGAGAGAAGACCATGTAAAGATGGAGGCAGAGACTGGGGAGGGTGCATCTAAGCCAAGAAACTCTGATTGCTGGAAACTACCAGATGCAAGGAGAGTGGCTTGGAACAGATCTCTCTCAGCTTGAAGAAGGAACCGCCCTGCTAACATTTAATTTTGGATTCTGGCCTCCAGAACTGTGAGAGAATAAACTTCTGCTGTTTTATACCACCCAGTGTGTGGGACTTTGTTTTGGTACCCTGAGGAGACTCCTACACAGCTGTACAATTTTTGGTGAATCACTGAACGTCACCAAGGCTTATTTAGCAGAAAAACTGACATAGTAACATTTATATACAAGGTTATGGTGGAAATGTCTCAGAAGCAATTTGTAAATTTGAAAATGCTATGAAAACACTATTATTGATCAGAGAAGGCAAAGATCAGTGAAATTGGGATGAGACCAAAACCTTGACTCTTGGAAAGATGTTTAAAATTTGGAAAGCAAGAGGGCATTCTAGGTAAGAAACAAAAGCACAGGAGGAAAACAGAAATGGGGGAATGTAGGGGTCACATTCAAATGCATCAAGTATGCTTAAGAAATTCTACAACGTTATGAGTTAAAACTACTCCTTTCTAATCTGTAAATGCTGAACTAATAAACATTTGTATTAGTTTTCTAGGTTTGCTTAACAAATGATCATGGACTGGGTGCCTACACACAAGAACAATTTATCATCTCAGAGTTATGGAGGCCGGAATTCTGAAATCTGGCATCCCTGCTCTCCTGAAAGCTCTAGGGCAGGGGTCCCCAGCTCCCAGACCATGGACTGGTATTGGTCCGTGGCCTGTTAGGAACCAGGCCACCCAGCAAGAAGAGAGTGACAGATGAGCAAGGAAAGCTTCATCTGTATTTCCAGCTACTCCTCATCACTCACATTACTGCCTTGGCTCCGCCTCCTATTAGATTCTCATAGGAGCATGAACCCAATTTTGAATTGCACATGTGCCTTCCACCCTCTCAGGCCCTGGTCTGTGAAAAAACTGTCTTCCACAAAACCAGTCCCCGATACTAAAAAGGTTGGGAACCATTGCTCTAGGGGACACTCCTCCCTTGCTTCTTCAAGCTTCTGGTAGCTCCAGACATTCTTGACCTGCAGCTGCATCACTCCAATATGTGCCTCTAGGGTCACATAGCCTCCTTTTCTCTCTTAAATCTGTCTCTGTCTTACTCTTTTTTCTTTTTTTTTTTTTTGACAGAGAGAGAGAGAGAGAGAGAGAGAGAGAGAGAGAGAGAGAGAGAGAGAGAGAGAGATACAGAGACAGAGAGAGAACTGAACTGGGGGAGCTCCCCAGTTCAGCATATGGGTCCACATGGGCTGGGACCAGGGCCAGGATTCGATCCTCGGTCCCCGGCACTGCAAAATGAGTGCTCAACCCACTGAGCCATCCCGGCTTCCCCCCTGTCTTACTCTCATAAGGATACTTGTCATTGGATTTATGGCTTACCCAGATAATCCAGGATGATCTCCTTATCTCGGGATTCTTAACTTATATTTACAAAGACTCTTTTTCCAAATGAGATCCCATTCACAGGTATTAGAGATGAATATGTGGACATATATTTGAGGGGGTGGGGGGGGGCACCATTCAACCCACTATAATACTAGGTATTTGAGGAGAGAAAGAGGATAAACCACAGATAAATCATCTTAGGTGAGAACAGTATCACCAGCTTGATTTATGTAAACCATTAAGGCCAATCATAGAATGGGACATTTATCTGAGATCCAATGGTATAATCACTTCATGCTAAAAAAAAAAAAAAAATCACGATAAACAACTTTCAGACAAAGACCTTATGAGCAGACAAAAAAAGAGGCTCAGATGTGTGTTATATATTTTATAACTTTTAATTTTGACCTATATTTCTATTAATTTAATTTTTATTACTGCAGAGTGCTTTACTATCTCCTAATCTATTCCCCTTTCTCGCATTGAAATTTAGGAACTTCAAAATACCGTTTCCCATTAGAGTTAGTTCAGAATTCCCTTAGTGGAAAGTAAACTTTCCTAAGAGCCCATGTCTTTTGCCAAATAACAATTCTTTCCTTCGAAAATCTTAATTTTAAAATCCAAAGTTAGACACACTTCTGGTTTAATATTTAAACCAGAACATCATTTAAAACACCAGTAGAAGTTTAAGAGCAATTCCTAAAACAGGTAATCTCTTACTACATGATTTGAAATTTGCTAAAGCAAATAACAACAAAACACAACTCACAGCCTTCTTTAATTCAGATTCATACTCATTAATGAGATCCTGTTAATATTTTATCCATAGTCTCTTCCCATTTACATTAAAATATTTCTGTAATGGAGATTAAAAAATACACCATGCTCCTATGAGTAATGAAAAATTCAAATGTGTTTAGGAAAACTCTTTAGCTACAGTGCAAATAATGTTGCTTAAACATTTCTAAAAGGGCCTCTGGGCCTCTGTTCCAAACAAGATTCAGCAGCTTGGGAGGGTCCCAAAGCCAGAGAAGGGTGGGCAAGTCCATTTGGGTGGGGCTCTATGTCAGTATCATCACCAGCAATAATGATTATTCTTCCTATGAGATATAGTGAGTTTTCACTAACAAGCCAGTTAAAATCCAGTCATGGAGAAGGAAGTGTTGATGAGAGAGATTCTCTAGCTCATCCATCTGGCCAAAGAAGAAGCTGCAGACCAGTGCAAGAACCCCAGTGCCATGGCGTTCTTTTTGGGGATCAACTTTATCATCGAAGAGCTATTCAGGAATACTCATTCTACTTTCCAAAATAGACCTTGCTTGCTGATTTTGAACCAATTAGCTTTTTGCTATATCTCCTGACTTATAAAATACAGAATGTGGTGCTTTTTTGAAAATGCAATAGCTCAAAATATAAGTACATCTACCTACATCTGATGATTAGAATGGCATATGGCTTGACATATTGTCACAAATTACATATAATCTATACTATAACATGTGAATGAGTCCTTAGGGAGTCCTTGGGCTAAGACTCATTAGTACATCTCAGTGAAATGAAAGGTTTTTATGAAACCACAAAGCTGACTCCAATTATGGAAAATCCTGCTTAAAATATACAGGTGCTTTTACAGGAAAATTCATGATTCCACGGGACTTTGGCTCTGTGGCGACTAATCAAATAGCTTTCTCTGCTTTGCTTTACAGCTCTCAGAACTCAGTTAAATACATTTATTCATTCAAGCTATTTATTTCCTCCCAAAATATACTTAAAACTGTTGAAATTAAAACTGTATTAAATGTTTGCAGAATAATTTTAAAAGCAAAATAAAATAAATAAAATATTATTCCAAAGCTTGGTCCCATTCAACTGAACACAATTAGCAGTTCTTGAACATCTCGTACCTGTCGAAGATACAATAAAGACAGATTTACAAAGCAGGTCAGGTATATGCTGACAAAATAGCTCCCATGAAACTTATAGAAAAATAACTTTCTAAAATCTTTAGTTATACCTTATACTAATTTTTCAACTAAATACTATGAATTCAATAATTGCTTAATATAAAGACTGTAGATTAAAAATCTTAATATAGGACTAAAATATTGCTACTATTTTAAAATAATTTTTAAAGGCTAAATGGAAGAATTAGGAAAGGTCACCAAGAGCAAAGATGTGTCACTAGACTAGAAGCTAAGGTTACTATCATCCACACACACCCTCGTATTCCCAATCACTACAAATGTGGAAGCTGGACAATGAAGAAGGTTGATAAGGGAAAAAAAGGTTGATTTCAAACCTGGTGTTGGAGAAGAGCTCTACCCTGGACTTCCAGAAAGAGGAACAGGATAGTTCTAGAAGCAAATTAAGCCTGAAACATCACTGGAGGCACAAAGGACAAAACTGAAGCTGTCCTATTTTGGGTGCATCTTGAGAAGGCAGGGCTCTTTGAAAAAGACAAAAATGCTGGGAATGACAGAAGGCAGCAGGAAAAGAGAAGGACCAAAAATGAGATGGATTGATGCTATAAAAGAAGCCATAGGCATGAGTCTACAGGAGCTGAGCAATGCAGTCGAGAGGACACTGGGGACATCACTAACTCATAGGGTTGACAAGAGTGAGAGACAACTTATTGGTGTGTAACGTACACACAAATCTCTCAAATGCAAAAGAATGAACTCTGGGAGAGTTAGTAATGGTTATATATAAAAATTTTCACTGATTTCTTCCACATCCATTAACAATTCAAGTGATCATACAGCATCAATTCTACTATAACTTCTCACAAAGGTTCTCCTTGTCCTAACTGTCCCATCCAAGTGCATTACCTATAGACTCCTCCTCCTTCTCTTTCTCTAGGTTTCTTTGATTCTACTCTTTCCTGATAACTTCTTTTCTCTATCTTCTCCATGTTCTTTCTGGGTGAAAGGATCAACATACACATTTCCAACAACATGACCATGTTTCTAAAAACAACCAACCTCTTTCATCCTATTGGGAATTCCATTAAAACTTAAAATTCAAAACATCTAAATCTGAATACCTATCCTAAACTGCGTTATTCTTCAGGATTTCCTCTTTTACTTGGCATAATACATCCATTCAGTTTGGTGAGAAACCTCAGTGTTATTTCAAGATATGTCTCTTTCCTTGCTCTGCACATCCAGTCTCTGTCCTTGGACCCTCTGCCTTATAAATGCCTCATCTGCATTCCACTGCTATAGCTCAAACGCAGGCCTTGCTTGAGAGGGCCCACAGCCTTGTTTCTTTGTCTCAGTCCATCCTATATCATGTTTTTAATACTTCATCCTCTGCCCTGTCCATAAACATCTGATGGATTAATACTGTCAAGAGGACCATGTCCCACATAGTAAGTATAATTTATTTATGACAGCAAAAAGAAACAAAACAGGGGAAGCTGGGAGGGCTCAGCGGGTTGAGCGCTCACTTTGCAGCTCCGAAGACCAGGGATCGAATCCCGGCTCCAGCGCAGGTGAACCCATATGCTGATCTGGGGTGTGCCCCAAGTTCAGTTCTTGTTAGGGCCTATGCGGGAGGCTCCCAGCCCAGATCCTGCCCTGCACAGCCCTGCACCCACCTGTGGAGTAAAACTATAAGGAAAAACTGATACTGTCAACTATGGAGACTGCTCTGGGCCCTCTCCCTTCTCTCTGTCTCTCTCTGTCTGCCTCTCTCTCTGTCAAAAACCAATAAAAATCATCTTAAAAAAAAATACTTAAAAAAAGAAACAAAACAGTCTTTTCATACCCTTCTCTTACCAGTCTCTATAGAATTAACTAAACTTTTTTTTTTAAAGACTTATTTTTATTGTCTTTGACAGAAAGAGAGACAGAGATACAGAGATAGAGAGAAGGGGAAGGGCCCAGAACAGTCTCCATAGTTGTACATCATTGGTTCTTCCACATAGTTCATTCCACAGGTGGGCGGGGCTGCACAGGGCAGGAACTGGGCCGGGGTCTTCACCCCGGTGAGAATTGAACTTGAGGAACTCCCCAGTTCAGCATATGGGTCCACCGGGGCCAGGATTCGATCCTCCATCCCCAGGGCTACAAAGTGAGTGCTTAACCCACTGAGCCATCCCGGCTTCCCCTAACTGAACTTCTTGTACCATTTTCAAACTATGATGTGGGTGGATATAGTGGAATGGTACACAGCATTCATTCTAGTTTCCTTCCTGCCTTACAGACATTGAAAAGCAGGAAAGTTACCCTTTTGAGATTCCTTTGCAGCTAGTATCTGATTGTTCTACACACCTTCCACCAGTCTGGCAGCATTCCACAAGAGGTGCAAGGTATAAGCAATGGAGGCTGCGTGCCTGCTGCTTTGGTTGTTTTACTTGGTAAAAAACACCATGAAGACATTTTGTTTTTTCTCTGGCAGTGGAAATCTCCAGGCCCAGCCCCTGACCTCTTTCAAGTTTCATGCCGGGGTATAGGTATTTTACTGGTACAGTTGGTAGCACTAAGTCACAGTTAGTACCTATAGCAGTAGCTTCTCAATATGGCTGGAGGCTTCCTGATCAAAGACAAGGCTGGAACTATGTTGGTGGCCTTGCCCTATGGAAGGGTTTTAATTAAGGTCATTTCTGAAATTTCAACTTAAAGTCTCCCCAAAATTATTTTCCTGTACTAAGGTTATTTCCTGCTTGAACAGCTGGAGTGTACTGTGCAATTGAATCCTGAGGGTTACACACACACTACTCACGTTCAAAAGCCCATGTCTTTACTAGAATGCCTCTCCCTTTTATTCTTAATGAGCTCTAACTTACCCTTAATAACCTAGGTCACATCTTACCTTCTCTATAAAATATTTTCACACGTCTTTTTGAAGCCAAATAATCGCTTCGTTCTCTGTGGTAATATAGAACTTTGTTAAAAATACAAATGTAGGGGAAGCTGGGATGGCTCAGTGGGTTAAGCGATCCCACTGAGCAGTGCCAGAGACCAAGGATCGAATTCCGGCCCCAGCCCGTGTGGACCCATATGCTGAACTGGGGAGTGCCCCCAGTTCAGCAGTTCTCTCTCTGTCTCTGTATCTCTCTCTCTCTCTCTCTCTCTCTCTCTCTGTCAAACCTAATAAAAATATATTAAGAAAAAAAATGTAGTTATAAGCAAATTTTATCACAATTATTTGTTGATTTAACTTTTTCATACTTTACCATGAGATATTCAAAGACAAGGAACATGTTTTGCTCCCTTTTGATTCTCTAGTGCTCTGGGTTTGGAATATAGTAGAAACTAAGTAAACAATGGTTGAAATAAACTGTAATACACTGAGTGCAAGAGCATGAGTAGATACTCACTCTCTAATATATAAATTATATTAAGTGTCAAATCGGGGAAATATCTGAGTGCTACAAATTCAAAAGCAGAAGACATTAACAAAGAGGTGAGCTGGACTGAAGATAAGTGAGATGAAGTTTTAAGTATTAAAAGACAGAGAAGATTTGACTTTGTGAAGAAGGCAAGTAGGATATTTCAAGCTTGAGTATGAGGGCGATTGAAGTGCAGAAGATGTGGAAAAACAGTGGGTAGATTAGAAAAAACAACCTGAACAGAGGTTTTGTACAGGGCAGGTGTGACAGATGAGTAAAATAAATAAATAGATGATAGATAGATGATAGGTAGATAGATAGATAGATAGATAGATAGATAGATAGATAGATAGGTGAAAGAAAGAAAGATGAAAGAAAGAAAGAAAGAAAGAAAGAAAGAAAGAAAGAAAGAAAGAAAGAAAGAAAGAGAAAATAAGCAAGCAAAGAAAGAAAACAAAGAAAGAAAGCAAGAAAGGCATCAGCTTGAAGAAGCCTGATAGGAATCTCTAAGTCTAAAGAGCGTGACATTTTTTGAAACAAGTAAGAATGGTTTCTTGAAAGTTTTAAAGAAAGAAGCACATTTTACATAGCTGGTTAGGGAATCTAGAAAGATCTGAGAATATTCGCTTTCATTCTTAGGTTGGCATACTTTAAGAAAAATAATTTTAATATTAAAAAGTATATCAAGAGTAAGTAAATTCAGATGTCTGATGTTTATTTGGATTATGAAAATATCCCAAAGTTCACAGCAGAGCTCTTTGTATTAAATCCAGATCTCTTTTGCTCATACTAAGTCGTAAATCTCAGAACATTATGAGAAGGATCAAACTACATGCTTCAACACCCACATTTGAAAAATGCAAAGTCCTTATCAGGCTTAAAAAAAAAGTTCAGAAAAATAAAATTTTGTGGGTTGTTTACCCAATATTTGTTAATCAAAATAGTAAACTCTAAAGTATCAAAAACTTTAAAGTCTGTCCTTAAACCTTTGGCTCATTAGTGACATGTTAAATTACACATTTTTAAGTTACTTTTAACCTTACCCTTCCTGCGTAATGCATAATAGTGAATGCTGTGCCTTGATCTTTGAGTGTGACATTTCCGTTCCCATCTTTCACGGGGGAATATACTGCATTTGTATTTGAGGATTCTAGGAGACTTTGTAGCTTTTTAGGAAGATTTGGTTCCACTGACCAAATCATTTGACTTTCTTCATCCAATAAACAGAGAAATCCAGATGGCTTCTGAGAATTAAGAAGAAAAAATTATTTTCTCCCATTATTCAATTTATTGTTTTTCGTTATTATTCAGACATACTCATTTATATTTTCATACTTTCCTATAAAGCACTCAGAAAATGAATGTCTTTACTTTTAACATACATCTATTTTTGCTCACTGTTGTATGTCTACAACCTATCCAAAACGCTGATGTAATGTTTTACATTACATCTAATCAATAGTATCTATTGATTAGAGGAATAAATAAATAAATGAAAGAGTGTATCTTAGTGTCAGTAAAACACTAGTATTATAAAAATGTATTGTCTCATCTCAATAAGAAAATAAAATTTCTGATTACAGGAAATTTGTAATTTTTCTTGACCTATAACCCAATTAAAAACTTCATACTTATGGCGGGACAAGTTACTTATCAAATAACAAAACCTACAGTGATGTTAAGACTTATACATTGTGACAAAATTCCACTGAGTAGGAAGTACAAGTGACTCTAGAATATTATAGTATTTCAACTTAGAAAAAAGAAAGTTTGAAGCTATAATTGTAAAGCTCAAATTAGAAGTCTGATAGTTTATTGCTGCCAACAATAAAAATAAAGTTATATAGTAGGCAACAGTTTAAAATTAATGTCACATGAAAGAAAATGCTACTTAAAGGACTTCCCAAGCTCCAATACTGTACTCTTCCAGACACAGAACATCATTCTGTTCACATGATTTACTATCAGTTGAAAAACTTCTGAGTGCTGTGGTGCTTATCTTTCCTAGGAAAGAATTTCTGTTAACGTCTTCTAAAATAATGTACTTTGTAACACATAGACGAAGTACTGTAGAGTTGTACACCTGAAACCTAGGTAATTTTTACTCACCAATGTAACCCTAATAAATTTAACAATAAAAAATAAGATACTTTATATTATTTGGTAACATTATCCTGTCACATATCTTAATCTTTATAGCCACTCAGTGTGCTTCTCAAAGTATGAATACCATAAAAACAATTCTTCTCTGAAAGTAAAGAGATTTATATTGACCCACTATAGCAATTTCAGTTTGTATTTTAACCATGATGTCATATACTTGGACAATAAACAGTCATTTATTTACGCTAAATATAGTTTAGTTAAGTCTTTTAGAGTCTCCTACTCATAGTAAAGAAAATTCAAAGACTCTATACAGTTGACTGAGGGCTGAAAAAGTTGAGATCGTCCTGGAGCACCCACAGGGAATGAAGGTTGAAAATACCAGCCACGGGACGGACCTCCCCCTGGTGGAGAACTGCACACCAGAAGGCGCCCTTCTGGAGATAGCTAGCAATTACCAGGGCCATGTCCAGAATGAGCAGCGGACAGCCTCCCTTTGAAGGAAAGGGAAAAAGAACTAATGAGGTAGAAGAGGGTGCTAGAGAGGAATTGGAAAGGCGTCCTGAAGGCAAGTTCACCCACCTTAGCAAGTTACCTAAAACACCTGGAGAGACATTTCTTACCAACACAAAAATGTTTTTCAATACAGAAATTTGGAGAAGAAAGCTCATTACTGGAGGCGTTAGCCTAGTTGGTGGTTCTACAAAATACAGTGTGGCCAGGGACCCCATAAACAGTTCCTATGAAGAGCCCAGAAGTAAAAAAAAAAAAAAAAAAGGTACCGGTATATAAAGGGGAACGGGGAGAGGCCCTAAAAGAAAACAGTCAATGTAAGAAGTTTGCTGAGGGCTGGTACCGTGTGGGATGTTTAAAACCAGAAATTCTTTATTTCAATGTATAAAAAATTATTTGCTGAAGAGTACATAAAATGTCAATATTATAATACCAGAAGTTTTTTTCTCATCTATCGATTTGAGCATCATGGCACTTCTCTATAAGCTCTTACACTTACACACACCCATGTGCACATATATACACAAGCACATATATACATATACACAGTGGAAGGATAAATGGAGTATTTAAAGGTTTACTTCAGGAGCAGTGACAGACCTCCTCTTTGGAGGTGAGGATTTTTGTTTGTTAAAGAATAGATGTTTCAGTAAATCAAAGACAGGGCCCCAATTAGTATAAGGGAAGAGATTGATTAAAAAAAAACAATAACAAACTAGACCACTCTGCATCAAAAGCAAGATGATATTTTGCATCGTTGGGGTCACTGATTGCCAATAATGGATTTTTTTTTTAAGCATTATAATTTGTATTGTCTCCAAAATTTTTCAAGTTCAAAGGTGTTGTATTTTCTGGATTTTTGGTGTAAACCCATCAAACTTATAGATTTGAAAAAGTTGCTAGTCTTTCTTAAAAAACAAAACAAAACAGAACTTGGTGAAATAAGTCATGAAAATCAATCAATGGCCTTCAATTCCTTCAGAAATGAAGGCTTAGAAAAGAGTGAATTGTTCTACTGTATGTGAAAGGTTATTATATGGAGTTTCACCATAACAAAAAGCAGTGATACTGAGAGTGCAACAAAATGTACTAAACACTTTCAGAATTTTATAAGAATGTGGACTGACCCCCCTCCCCTCAGGGACATAAGACAAATATATGTTCATTGAAATATACATACAGTATGTCAAAATCACAAATGTTTGCAAGTAGTGGAGGATTAATGGTTGCTAGAGGAAAAAAAAAAAGCAATAAACTTGTTTTGTAGTGTAAGGTGTATGATTGCATGGTGCATAGACCTACATATTTCACCCTCTACTTGGTTTCCCTTTTCATTCTATTTTTATGGATATCCAAGAGAAGCAGAAGCCAGCAATGTCTACTCCTATTTCCAAATTATATTGCTAAGGGTCCTATTATTGAAATGACCATTTCAAAGATGAAGTCTCAAGGATGATAGCCAAATATATAGAAATAACTTCATTCTACTGACCACTGTTTAGAAGTAAAGAATATAGTAGCAAGCAAGAATGAGGGTGGTGGTGCCTGAAGTTTTCCATACACAGTTAAATATACAAGGGTTTTCCGCAAAGTATCCAACCATGTACCTGTTCTCATATCATTGGCAATGACTAGATGTTTTACGAACAGCCCCTGTATACTGCTGTCAGTTTGAAGACATTTTGAAAAATCTAAAATAAATTATGTACTATATGTGTCATGACAAGGAAGGGTTTCCTGGAGGAAAAAGGGCTTCTCCTGTGTTTGAAAAAAATTAAAACTTTGATAGGTTAGTAGCAAGAATGAGAATATTTTATAATATTAAGAAAGTGCATAAGATAATATATAAGTCTACATTTATAGAAATAAGGGCTAGAAAATTAAATATGCTCTCAAGTAGCTGAATGCTATCAGTTTTAAACAATGTTTAATAATTTTAGAGATATGGGTAAATCTAGATAGTGGTTACTGTTTATATGGTAGATTTTTGTTTATATGACAGAGATATTGATGCAAAGATTCCTGAATTATATTCATACAAAGATAAGTATAAACACTTGCAGATGCTCTAAGATTATTTGTATGCGTATGTAATTTTTCTGCCAATTCTTCCATACTTAACTTAAGATACTTTGAAGAGAAATTAAAAAGATTCTGTTGAATTTATTTTACAATCATGTTAGTCTTAGATATTATTTCATAAAATATTAATTTATACATTGGGCATTTGTAACCATGTCAAAAGGAAAGTTTTAGCAACACAATTAATGCTGAATATTTTTAGAACAAAATTATTTAAAATGTCTTATCCTTTCAATGATTGATAATCCTTCAAATGTCCTTTAAGAAAAAGGTAACTTATGTTTCTCAGTTAACTTTGAAAGATTATAAATACATTGCAGCCTCATAGAGAAAGATATTTCAAAAATTAAAGGTCTTTGAAAGAAAATTATTTGTGTCTAGCACAATTAAAGGCATGCATTCTGTAAAGTAACTAATTATATTTTATGAATACCTGGAAAAAAAAATCCAACACTCCAGTCTGGTTACCAGGAGAATAAGCTGTTTCCATGGTAACTCCCTCTTGTACACATTCTGTTTGTTCATGTAGAAACAGCACTTCATTGATATAGTGGTGCATCTTCTCATTGGTCATGTTGACACAAAGCTGTTGTGGGGGAAAATAAAACAATTTATAAGAAAACATGGCCATGCAGAGCCACTCTTTCTGTGGCGCAGTTTCAGATTGGTGAAATATTGCCTCAAGAATGTTCAACACAACTTAGTCTATTGAGATACTGTACTACAGTACTGCCAGAGAAGCCAAAGTAAAGTGTTTCACATGATACTGATAATTTCATATGATCTGATTATTTTAGGTAAATTATGTTTAAAAAAATGTAATTACAACATAAACTTAGAAATTTGGGGTCTAAAAGATATTTGAGTATTTAAAAATTGTTTCTCAAAGGAAATATCTGGTCTCTAGTTAACAAGTGAAGATAAAAGCTGGGTTGACTATGAGATCCCAGAGAAAGGAGAAGCCTTCCTCCCCTCCCAGTTTCTGTTGCGTGACCATGATGGACACCGGAACATGGCTTACTTTCAGAACGAATGATCAGCCTAAGCAGTCTAGTGCAGAAAATGGTTTCCTTTATCTGAAAAATGTTTTACAATCTTCCAACTGTCAATTTTTATATTCCTAAAAGACAGTCTCATCAGGATACAAATATGTTATTTCTTATCTTAAAGTTTTAATTTTGTAATCTTAAAAATTATCTTAAAATATTAAAACAATAAAATAACCCAAATCTAATCAAAATAAAACCTTACATTTCCCCTCTAACATACTCTCCTACTTTTCTGCTTTCTTTTATTACAAAAATCTAATAGCTCCTCAAACTCCTCTCCTCTCCATTACTGAAACCACCAATAAAATTGTGTTCCCTCCATTCCCAGTGTTACCAAAATTGCTTCTGTGGGAGTCACCAGTCATGTGTGCATTTCTACATCCAAAGTTCAATTCTCAGGGTTCATTGTCCTTGAATGCCAAGGACAGTTGATCCCTCCCTTCCCTGGAGTACTGCCTCACCTGTTTTCCAGGACATCCCACTCTCTTGTCCTGCTACCCACTACTTCTCTCTGTGCTCTGACTGCATCCTGGAGTGCTCCTGGGCTCAGTCCTTGGGCCTCATGTCTTCTCTATATGCACCCACTTCCTCCATGCACTCAATCAGTCTCACAGACCATGAAGTTCTCCCATCTTCACCTATCCATGTTATACTGGTAGAATTATTAAATCTCTAAGAAATATTTTGACTTCTGTTTAACTCACTGAAAATAATTAAGGATGATTCATTTATAAAAATCAAAATAACATAAAAAGTTTTTAAAAGGAAATCATATATCATTCACAAGAGGAAAACTATCTAAGATTATATGCCGTGTGAAATGTAATACACTTACAAATACCAAAGCTTTTGTAAATCACACAAGACTGGAATGGTCTCTGGAGAAAAGAAAGACCACTTTGGGCTCCTCTTTTCTGTGTATCCATATTCTTCTCTCAGTCTGGTATCTTCATAACACCTGCTAAGTATTAATAGGAGTGCCTCCTAGACACTCCTGTCCTTCTGCTGGGAGCTTAGGCTTCTCTCTAGGACATATAAGATCATCCCTTATGCTGCAGCTTACAATCAGTGAGTCAAGTCATCTTCTTAAATAACCGACACCAGGAATGCTTTAATTCTCCATATAGATCTGTGCCTGCCCATAAGGGTGTGGCTATTAATAAATTGATGAATTTTAAAAAACAGAGCCATTTTTCTCACAGACCCTGCTATTAGGGAGGGTGGGGAGTTTATGGGATCTTAGTGATATGAAGAAGTCTCAGCAGGAAAATTTTTCAGGGAAGAAACAAACATATCAGACTTCAGGACAACTGTTGGAAAAGAGAAGTTTTTTTTCTGAGAATGGTTTGATGTGCTGTTAAATTTTATTTTTGCCAGGGCCAGAACTTCGTGAGTATGTATGGGAAGCTCAAAATTCTTCTGAAACAGGGTGAACAGAGAGTGGCAGGATTGAAGGCACAGGCTACCTTGGCAGAAGTTAGCTGAAAATTGGAGGCTCTTATGATCTAATGTAGTCAAGTTATTTCAATGATGAATGTATATTGGTATTTCATTATTAATATGATAGGTCGAGAATAATCAACTTGATTTATATGAAATAAAACATTTAAACAGGAACTACATTAAAAGTAAAACAGAAATAGTACATATTGATACACCCCAATTAATTCTTATCTCCAGGTCTGAAAATAATGGTCCAGAACTACTGCCCTTGTTTCCAGTAGTTTTTCTTGCATCTCTGCTTCACAAGAAAATAAATAAATAAATGATTTCTGTAAATTCAGTAATAAATAAATTTCTATAAACTGAATAAACTTCCCTATTCCATTCTATTACAAATAAGATATAAGTAAAACATACATTTCCATTGTCTTGGGAGTTATTTTAAAACATAATAAAATTTGAGAGGATTAGCTTAAAGTTAGAATCACTCTTTGCATCATGTTCTTCTTCCTACCCCTCCAACTATCCATGATATCTGGAGTTACTTGAATTTCCCTTCTTCTATCTAATTTGGCTGGTAGTCAACCAACACATTTCCTCTCCTGTCCCTTGACAAACAGATCTCATGAGATATACATAAACCAGGAAGCCCTTTAGATTTAAAGCTAAATGTTTCTTAAACTTGTACTTCCACTGATCAGTTCCATAAATATAAAAATATAAAACTATAGTCACTTCAGTTGAGAACATATCATATAGAACAATTACATTTTCTTGATTGGTTATTAAGGCAAAAAATAATTGAATATAAATACAGACCAATAAATTCTGCACATTATAGCTGGCTGATAGAGGGATAAAATTGTTTCAAATATATGGAAAATTTGTGCTTCCTTGTAACTGAAACAGTGTAGCAAATCCATCCCATTATATTGTTCCATTAGAATTAAGTGATATCAGTAGATCAATAACCGTGTTTATCTCCAGGAATGATTCTGAAAAGGCAAGTCATTTTCTATAAAACCGTCTAGCATCTTTCCATAGTAGTATCCCCATTGTGAAAGGGAAACATTTAACTGTCACTCTCATTTTAATTCAAAATGAAAAATAGAAAGTTATAAAAATTGTTAGAGAAAAAAATATAAATTAAAAAAATAGTTTACCTTGCTTAAAAAAATAATATTTTGATGTGTTCCACCAAACTATTATACTAATGTGCTAAACTCTAGTAATTTTGTTATTAAAGATTAATAAAGACTTAAAATGTGGGGTAACATATTTATAGTAAATGTACAGAAAATGATGACTCCATTATGAAATGCAACCATTGGAAAAGATTGTCTTTGATTATATTATATAACACAATTGTAATTTTTTAAAACTTTTGATACTAAAAAGTACATTGAATCATTTAAGACAACAGAAATAGATCCTATATTTTAGCAGTTTGATTTAAAAGTGGTGTGCCTACATATAATATATTTTAAGAAATAGATTTCTCCAAAAATACACGCTGAAGCCCTGAAAAATAAGGTGATGTCTATTACTGCATGAAAAACACAAAGAAATCTAATAAAGGATTCTGAAATGAGAACATCAGTGCCTGAGTCTATATTGTACAAGAAATGGTCAAATTTTATGACTCTTATCTTTCCCCTCATATCGGGATTCTCTAATTGAAATTACTTAGATAGATGTGGTTTTCTCAAACATATTTAATATAATTCTTTTATTTTGCATTCAGAATAGACTGCAACTCCATAGCTACAAAAATTACTTTTGATGACAATCTAACTATATCCTCTTGTTCTTGACTATCTTATAACTGATTATGTCTGTATGAATACTGTGCTGTAGTGTTTTGACTGACTTGAGTATGAGTATAATAAAAGTACACACATTTTAATTATTTTTGTATATTGAATTTTGGCTTCATAGCATTGATCCACCATTTCAGTCAGAATGGTGATACCAAGTGTGACGTGTGGATGAATCCATGGTAAATTAGTAAGAGCAGGAAGGGGTCAGAGTATCAGTTTTCTTTTTCTCCCTTTCCCTGTACTTGGGAAGATCTAAAGCAATCCGCCCACCTTTGACTAACAGAAAAGGGCTTTGGCCCATGTTTTTGAATAGAACATCTCAAGTTGTTATGCTCTTTGCCAAAATGTTTTCTAAAACACATGGCCTCTCTGATGAGCTTCTAATATTTTTAAGCTGCATTGTCAGACGGCAATTTGTGACATAGGGTGATCCTTACAATTGTGCAGCATATTCTTTGTATTCTAGAGACAAAAACAAAGTAATTTATTAAAATCCCATAGGGGAAATTCCAGTTTGCTGTTTAAAACTGAGTAGCCTGTGGAGTGATTTTTGACTTGTACAAGTAGCTTTAATTACAGTAGTGCTTTCTGAGAGGGAAAGTGTATTTATTTCCAACAGAGGAGAGCAATGCTAGGGCGTAATGAGAATCACCACGAGCATATACAGTCCAAAAGGGAGTATTTTCCGAACTCATTCTGAAGTAATGTGTACATTAAAATTTTTTACCACAACACTTTGGCTTTCCCTATTCTAAATTGTTGAAAGCATTCACTGAACCAAAGTTAAAATATTAAAGAAATACTATCACATAAACTTTAAAACTTTAAAACTGCCAGTAAATAGAGCTAAGGGACTAATGCAAACTTATCATCCTCTGTCAGATATCAAGTTGAAAATTAGAAAAATGTTTCCCACCAACCAAATGGTGGCTAAAGTCATGGCGAGAACCTGTTTTTTCTTGATTTATTATCACTGAACCATGTTATGTGTACATATGTGGGTGTGTGTGAAACACAATCAGAGAAAGATACAGTGAACTATTAGTTACCTAGAAGCATAAATCTGCATCACTAATCGAGAGTATCATTGATGTCAATGTAAAACAATCATTATTTTTACTTTTAAACTCTACTCATAAGAACTGTGTTCAGGTTTTATTAAACTTCCAGGTATTTCTCAAAGTAGACTTAAATGTAGGTGAAAGTTGAGTATTCATAGATGATAATGAATGATTATTAAGTACTGCTTAACTAGCATGCACCATTCTCTGATTAAAATACATGCTTTGTATATACAGTGCTGTTGCTAACTGGTTTAATAAAAATTACACATCCTTTGATAACACTTTTTAGTAACAGAACATTATTGCTTATCCAGATGGTCTATCATTTGTATTAATGACAAACTTAATTTCTTGAGTAAATTTTCACCAACTGTTCTCCCTTTATTACTCAGTGAAATATATCTGAGGCAAAAATATAATAGGGCATGACATATACATCACAGAATTAAAGTGGGAGATTAATTAAAGCTGACTTCAGTTAAAGGGAGAGCCCCAGGCATAAGACAGTGATTTGCAATCCTACTACACAGTGGAATTAACCAGGGGATTTTTTTAAAGGCTAATGTCTGGGCATGACCCCAACCAATTAAATAAGAGTGGGGCTCAGACACTGATATATTTTGAAGGATTTTTCAGGTGATTCTATGATGTGAACATGGTTGAACACACCGAGATGGATAATGAAATGGATCATACACAATCCATTAACTGATTTACTCATCAATTAATCTGTATATCACATATATACACACGTATATGAGAGCTGTCTAGATAAAATCCAAACATAAATTCCTCTATTTTTCACATTACATGATTGGATACTTTCTGGACAGCTCTTATATATGTCTTACATTTAAATACATATATATCAGAGCAGAATTATGTGAGATTTCAGACGTATAGTATTTCTCAAATATGTTCAGCAAAACACTAATTGTATGAGATGTCCATTTCTATTATCTACAGATAACAAGAAAACAGAAACCTATTAAACAAACACTGGGGGAAGCCAGGACGGCTCAGTGGGTTAAGCGCTCACTTTGCAGCGCTGGGGACCAGGGATCGAGTCCCGGCCCCGGCCCGTGCGGAGCCATGTGCTGAACTGGGAGCTCCCCCAGTTCAGTTCTCTCTCTGTCTCTCTGTCTCTCTCTCTCTCTCTCTCTCTCTCTCTCTGTCAAAAATAAATAAATAAATAAATAAATAAATAAATAAATAAATAAATAAAATAAAGAAACACTGACTAAACTAATGAGCTTCTTTGCAGGACTTCTCAGGGCCAATACTGTGCCAATTGTACTGTGAATCTCCAACTTACTTTTTCAAAGAAGTCCTTTGGCTTTACAAGACTGCTATATGTTCTTTCCCCAACAAATCAATTATTACCAATTTTGGCTAATTATCTATAAAACAGCAGGTGTGGGGTTTGGTCAGAGACAGTATCTTCTCAATTTATTTCAGCTTTAAGACACTATACTTTATTTTGCCTTCTTTGAATTTCCCATTATTGTGGAGCCTTTCTTTTCTCCGCCCTTGTTTGGGAAAGGTCTGTTATTTAAAATGTATATTATGAAAAATTGTAAACATATTCAACAATAATATAATGAACCTCCATGTGCCACGAACCAACTTCAACAATTATCAACAATTCTGCTATATCTATTTTCCTATTACCCTCAAAAGTAGACTCATTTGAAGCAATGATCAGACATTGTGTCTTTAATTGTCAAATATTTTGGTATAATTATCTAAGATATAAGTAACTGAAAAGAATATATCCACAGTACCTTTATCACACACAATTTCTATTAACAATAATTTCTTAATTTCATCAAAATCCAGATATATTAATTCATTTATAATTTTTTTTATTCTCGTGGTTTATTTTATCACGTTCTTCTGTCCTCAGTTTTAAAAAACGATTTATTTTTATTGTTGTTTTGACAGAGAGAGACAGACAGAGAGAAGGGGGAGGGCCCAGAGCAGTCTCCATAGTTGACAGCATTAGTTTTCCTTATAGTTTCACTCCACAGGAGGGCATGGGGCTGTGCAGGAGAGAAACTGGGCCAGGAACCTCCCACATAGACCCCAGCAAGAACTAAACTGGGGGCACACCCCAGTTCAACATATGGGTCTTCCTGGGTCGGGGCCAGGATTCAATCCTTGGGCTCTGGGGATGCAAAGCGATCCCTTAACCTGCTGAGTCATCCCAGCTTCCCCTGTCCTCACTTCTTGTTATTTAGTAGTTAGCTGAACAAACTTCCTTATATTCAAGTTTTATCCTTTCCTTCCTCTCTTCCCCTCTTTCTCTTCCTAATTTCCTCCCTCCCTCTCTTACTCCCTTCTTCTCTTTTCTTTCTCTCTTGACAAGAACACTTGATATGCATCTTGTATATTCTACCACTCTTTTGGTTATGTTATCAGTGACTGATACTCATTGCCTAGATCCATTACTTGTTCGAAGTTTCAAAAATGAGTTACTCTGATTCTGTCATCCATTCTTCATTTGTAGCAGGACTCCATCACATTGTATTTATAAATTAACTTAGAATCAGCATCATAATATTAAACTGTTTTGTCTAAAAATTTGGTATGCCTTTCCATTTGTTTAAGTGTAATTATGTGACTTTGAGGAACATTTTACAAATTCCCTCACTCAGTCTATTTACTTATTTTTGACAATGCTGTCTTCTTTTCCATCCCATCTTTTAAAAAGGCATTTTAAAATTATATAAAAGTCATTGGTTTTACTCCTAACTTAGAACTTGCTACTTTATCAAGCATTCTTATTGTGAATAGTAATGTTCACATTTATTCTTTTTAGTTTTCTAAACATATCATCATTTCTAGAAGTAGAAATATTTTTCTCTCTCCTTTCCTCTTCTTACCATGAATTGCTTTTTCTTTTCTAACGTCACTGGCATTAAAATGTGTAAGAAGTACCCTTGTCTTGGTTAGCAGGCATTATAAACTAGGAATTCACAGACTGTGTAATGCTGGATAGTCAGCTGAAGAGGCTTTCCTGTCAATAATTTAGGAGATATTTTTACAGTGATAGAGATCAACTTCATGTAAAAGAGAGTTTAAGTGTAGGTAATATACGACAGACAGTGTACTGATAATGATGTATTTATTTAACTAACCAGAATAGTAGTTTAGAACCTCTCAATGTACTTTAGGACTCAAGTTATTTAGCATACCCCTCTCCACTAAACTATTGCTGATATATATATATATATATATGGATTGTCTGGGAAAAAAATTAAGCCATAAATGACTCTATTTTTTATATTACATGGCTAGATATTTTTTGGACAGCCCTCGTATATCTCAAAAAGTAGATGGGGATGATGGGATGAGGGTGTGCTAGGGACTTGTTCTGACAGGCTCCACAAACAAGGTTTGCCCTATTCCTCACAGTGTGGGTGGAAGGTGGCCCATGGCTTCAGTGAAGGCAAGATCTACCTCTTCAACTCGAATGGCTTTGGGGCCACAAGTAACCGCTTTGCCCTGTATATTATTTTACTATAAATATGGTGGCATTTATTATAATATATGAAATAGGACTGAATAGAGATGTCTTATTTATAGTCAAAGAAAATGGGATTAGCATTTCCTATGAGCTGAAGCAAATTCTCATTTAAAGAATCACAAGCACGCATTTAATCTTTTCAAACCACTTGAGGGTACTAAGATTGGAGATGATTTTTCTGGAGTGCTTCTTAATATCTCCTCTAATCTATCCCTTTTTTAAACATTTGTCAAGCTTCTTATGAAGACACAATTGTCAAGAAATACATTTGGTCCTCAGAAAAAAGAAAAATAAATAAATAAAAACTAGGAAATACACTAAGAAGATTTTTTTTAATGAGTTTATTCTTAAAATATCAATTGAAAACACATTTGTTAAGCTTCTATTAGGTACAAAATTCTGCACCAAATAAAATTTAAACCTTGTAGGAATTGATAGTATAGTAAATAGCTGATAGGTGGGTAAAAAAGCTTAAACAGAATAAAATAAATATGTATAAAGACACAAATATTCTTCTGGGTTTGATTCTGAATACAATATTGGTTTGTTAAACATTTCTTTGGAAGTTTCCAGTGGAATAAAAAATTAGAAAGTTTACATTCTATTAGCAACACAAAAATTTAGAGCATATTGTTCAAATCAATGGCCTTTAAAAATTTCCCATGCAAAGTAGGAACTTGCTATATCAACCCACTGTAGAGTAAGTTTCATCACAAAGAAAATAACTTTATTCCCTAATTGGCTATTAGTTATTATTGTGTACAATATCCAAGCAAACCTATTAAGAAAAAGATACCTGAGGGTAAGGAGGGAGGTGGGTGGGAGAGATGGGTGGGGGGTGTAGGGAGGGGGAATCAAACACATGGTGATGGAAAGTGAGCTGATTCTGGGTGGTGAGCACATGATGCAATGTACAGACAATGTAATGTAGAATTGTACACCTGGAAACAATGTAATTGATATCACTTAATGTCACCCCAATAAATTTAGCAAAAAGAAAATAAAAGAAAAAAAAGAGAAAAGAAAAAGACATAGGCTTTTTAAAAATTATTTTTTATACTTTGTATAAAAATTGTTCTTGAGATTTTATCCATAAATGTCTAAAACTATCTTCTGGTTTGTAATAGACTCATTCTTAGGATTAAAAAAAATACCATTCTTTGTTATAAGAACGGCTCAGATAGTGAATATATTCCAAAATAAATCATTAAATATTAAGCAGAGAGAAGGAATACCAAGGGATATAGATGATTGCAGTAAAATAATTTTATAAAAGTTTTACTAAGAAAATAACCCAAGTGTTTGTCCCTTTCGGTTGTGAGCACAGACTTGATAGACGCTGTTCTGGGGGAGAAGCAGGGGCCTGAGAGCAGGGCCCCTGGGGAGGCCCTGCAGCCCTTCCCCCTGAGACTTCTCCAGGTGACTTTCCAGGTCACGGAGAAACCAGTGAGTCTCATTACAGACAGGAAACCAAGCATGTTTTTGAGGCAAAAATGTCAGGAATCTATATGGCTGGCTGCCAGATACCATTCAAACACCTACTCTGAGAAAATACATCACAAGAGGCGGTCTGCAAATGTTTGCATATTATGCTACATCCTCCTGGTTATTTTTTAATCATGTACTTCTTTATGTTCATCACTATTTTTCTTATTTTAATCAATAAATAAGTAAAACCACTCAGTCCTCCTTTTTCCACTAATTCATGGGCACAAAAGTATAAAAGGAGAAAAAAAATATTGATGGTCTCCTTGGTCTTATTTCATACTAGACTTTTTGTAAAGTTTTGTAAAAAACATGATTCATGATGATTCACTCATATTAGGTGAGTCAGCATGATCTAGGACATAAGTAAGCACAGGATGCTGTATTACTTTTTTAGGAAAATGAATCGCTGAGTTTTAAAAGTTTCTTAAGTGTTTCCATTTTATAGCAGTAACTGTGGCTATACACCATTTCTTAAACTGGTTCAGTAAGTTAGGAAACAACACCAGAACCTCTATAATAGTAATCTTGTTTAATGATACAACTCTGTAAGTCTACTATAATACTGATTTTACAGATAAGGAAACCAAAACTAATTATAAACTCTGCATCCTGGCCAAGAGAGCTCTGCTAGTAAAAGTGACAGAAGTAAACCTACTTAACTAATTACACAGGGGTTCAAACTAATTCTATTTAATTTCTTATCCAGTATCCATAACCACCATACCATCTATTTTAAAATATAGCTGATCAAGTCACACAATAACAGTTCTCCCTAAAAAGTGAGGAGTTGCGGGGAAGCCGGGATGGCTCAGTGGGTTAAGCGCTCACTTTGCAGTGCTGGGGACCCAGGATCGAATCCCAGCCCGGGCCTGTGCGGACCCGTGTGCTGAACTGGGGAGTGCCCCCAGTTCAGTTCGTTCTCTCTCTCTCTCTCTCTCTCTCTCTCTCTCTCTCTCTCAAAAACAATAAAAAAAAAAGTGAGGAGTTGTAATGCTTCATGCAATATAGCGCAGCTTGGTGTTCTATCTTCCCACCTATACCTTTTTACAGGTATATTTTTCCTTCTCTGCTTGTTAAGTTCTACTTCTACTCTCTTAACATTTAATTTTTAGATATACCTAATTTGATTAAATTATTCATCACTTTTATCTTTATGTATTAACACACATAAAGAATTTAGTGCTTTTCAAAGTGCCCTAAATTGTAAATGGATTAAAAATAACCACTGCCTCTTTAAATAGATTTTCATGAGTTTTCTACAGTCATATGTATGCTGTTGCATAAAGATGAATCTACAAATAAAAGCATTTAACAGAAGAGAGTATTTCCATTTTGACTTTTGGTGAAAGTTTCTGAAGATCTTTGCCCTGACAGCAAATATGGATGCCCTCCATCTGTCTCTCTGACCTACTTGAAATAGCATAAGCACAACTCAGCTCTTTATTCAGCATTGTCTTTCAAGACAAGTACGTCCATTAAAAAAAAATGATTATGGCAGTTTGCAAGACCACATAAAAATGATGCATATGTCAATAATGCAGAGACATTAATTTTAAAACTGGATAGTAAAGTATTTATTGCCAAATTTGTAAGCAATTATGTAAATAGTCTCTATTGAATGAAAAAGAACTGACTTATTAGTAGGAAAAAAAATTAACGTTTATAAAATTTCCAAAAAAAATCCAACTTACTTGTTCAAATTCATTCTTCTGAAATTCTTCAAAACCAAAGATGTCCAATATTCCAATATCCAATGTCTGAGTGCTGAAATGAAACAAGGAAACAGGGACTAGCCATAGTTTCAGCTCTTACTTGTCCCACTGCCCAATGCTACTTCAGATTAGAGAAATCCGGTCAGTTAGCACGTCCCTATCAATGTGAAGCACAAGCATGCAACTAGTTAGAGTCTGGTGAAAACTCTGAAAATTCAGGGAATAAGTCTTCTTTTAATGCTCTGCTTCAAACACAGACACATTAACAAAAATACACTGATTTTAATTATAAATTTAATCATGCATAGTTGGTTCAATATTATATTTGCTTGTCCAAAACAGTCGTGTTTCCCCTTGGACTAGACTGTCTTTTCTTTTAAGAAATTTGTGCCCACCTAATAAGTGGCTTTCAGAAGGTACTACTTGAACCTTGTTAGACTACACAGCAGGAATCAAGCAATTTCCTCTTCACACATAAGTAGAATACACAATGAAGCCATGTGTATGTTCCTTGATAGCTCACACTGAGCCACTGCTAATATACTATGCTCTTCCCAAAAGAATTCCTATAAATAAAGAAGAATGAAGAACCCAAAACTTGGTTGGAAAATTTAAAGAAATCAATCAAAGTACCTTGTGACACTTCTGTTTGATGTAAACTACCACTCTTAGACTTTGCTACCATCTTGGATGTTCAAATCAAAGATGTTGGAATCCTCATGGTGAGTGAGGAAAAAAGGAAGAAAATCTGGTCAGTGACAGCAGCCCTGACAATCTGGGTTCTGTGAGGAGTATGTATGAGGTTGCTTCTTATAAAGAAGCTCCTAGATGACTCTAGAATGCTGGTCACCAAGAGGGCACATACCACATTCTTCCATATTGCTGGTCTAGGAGTTCTGTGCTGTCCTCATTTTGTGAGTGGGTATGATATTCCATCACCATTGTGATGCTTGTTGTTTTAACAGCATTACTCTTATTGATATAGACGTTCTATTGTTTACACTATACTTGATTAGTCCAAACTGCACCACATTGGCAACTGACTCTTTTTGTATCTATATTTTGTTTTCACAATCATTAATAATCAAAATACTTTAGGGTCTATAATTTGCCAATTCAATGACCATTTTTTCCCTTAGAAAATAATATAGCACATAGATTCTATGATATGCTGCTTCTAAGATTATTTGTTGTACATGGTACTCATGAGATTCATAAGCAGAAGAAAGAACACTTTAAGAGCCTTTAATATAAACTTCATGTGGCAAAGAACATAGAGCAGTGTGGGAAAGAATCATTCAATGGATGTCGTCAGGTAATTGATTAAGTTTCTTAGAAGAAAAAGTAAAGTTAGCTTTGTACCTCACCCCGTGTGCCCAAATAAACTCTACATGAATTAGAGAGTTAAATATTAGAACAAGAAATGTAAAAAATGCAAATTGCAAAACAAACAAACAAAAACTAACAATACCACCAGAAAAAAAAGTGATTTACTTATTTATTTTTTGCTTTCAGTTCTAGGAAAAGCTAAAAGAAACTGTTTAAAAGTATGATTAAACAAACACTTTTTTAAAAAAGATTTATTTATTGTTTTTAACAGAGAGAGAGAGGGAGATACAGAGTAAGAGACAGAAAGAAGGGGGAGGGCCCAGAACAGTCTCCATAGTTGCACATCATTGGTTTTTCCATATAGTTTCATTCCACAGGTGGGAGCGGGGCTGCACAGGGCAGGAACTGGGCTGGGGTTTCGCCCCAGTGAGAACTGAACTGGGGGCACTCCCCAGTTCAGCACATGGGTCCACATGGGCAGGGGCTGGGATTCGATCCTCGGTCCCCGGGGCTGCAAAGTGAGCGCTTAACCCACTGAGCCATCCCAGCTTCCCATAACACTATTTTTTACAGGACAAATATTATAAACAATAAGTATTATTTTAAAATGTATTGTCTTATTTTCTTGGAATTTTTTCAATTTATTGACCTGTGTGTTCAGTCAGACATCACTTCCCACCCACCCACACTTCTTTCCATCCTGGATCTTTATAATGTACAAAAAGAGATGTTAGGAGTGATGTTTGCTTAGTGGTAACAATGACACTGAGGATAAGGACCCTTTGTTGTTTTGTTGTGTGTGTGTGTGCGTGCGCACGTGTGCACATGTGTTTGTTTTTTCCATGTCATGAGCTGCACTGTTTTTCTTGTAAGAGCTTAGTGACAAAGCTTGTTAGGTTTTCAAGTTGTTTTGTCTTGGTTAAGAATCCTAGCTCAAATGCTTTTTAGTTGGATAACTTTGGAAAAATTACTTAAATTTTCTGAGCTGCAGTTTCATCATCTATGAAACTAAGATAACAAGTAATATGTGACCACCTAGATTTTTGTTACAATTAAAGGTGATGTAAATAAAGACTAGGAAAATAGCTAGTATAACAGCATATTTCCAGTCACTGGAATTTGATTTAAAAACTAGTTGTTTAACAAAGGAATGCTACTCAACGATAAGAAAAGATGAAATATAGCCATTTTTGACAACATGGACGAACCTTGAGACCATCTTATTAAGTGAAATAAGTCAGACTGAAAGAGTTAAGAACCATATGGCTTCATTTATATGTGGAATATAAAACTGAAAGGAACAAAGAGACGAAATCTCATGGACACAGTCAATAGTGTAGTGCTTACCTGAGGGTAAGGGGAGGGGGAAAGTAGGAAGGGAGCATCAAATATATGGTGATAGAAAGAGAAGTGACTCTGAGTGGTGAGCACACAACGCAATACGTAGACGATGTAATGCAGAATTGTACACCAAAAACCTATGTCATTTCTACCAACTAATGTCACCCCAATACATTTAACAACTAAAAAAAATAGAATTATTAAAAAAAAAAAGTTATTTAAACTTGCTATAGAAATGAAGAGAATGGCTAATAGAAGAAACATCAGTGGTGAGTAAAAATGTCAATTGAATTAAAATTGCAAAGAAAATAACATTTTAAAAATTAGGGTAAGAAAGTTAGTTTCATACACTATTCTTGGGAATTTGAATTGGTAGAGCCTTTTTAAAGAACAATATATTGTTTCAGACTTAGAGAGAGACAGAGAGAAGGGGAGGGCCCAGAGCAGTCTCCATAGTTGTACATCATCAGTTTTCAAGATGGTTTCATTCCACACTGGTGGCCAGGGGCCATGCAGGGCAGGAATTGGGCTGGGGCCTCCCACATGGGAAGCACGCTCCCTCTAGCCAGGGGCTGAACTGCGTGTGGGGCAAGAACTGAACTGGGGTCCTCCGTGTGGGAGGCACACCCCAGGTCAGCATATAGGTCCACACGGGCCAGGGCTGGGATTTGATCCTTGGTCCCTGGGGCTGCAAAGTGGGGGCTTAACCCTACGAGCCATCCTGGCTTCCCCTGAAATGTTCATCTTATTTGAACCAATATTTCTACATAAAGGAACCTGTACTACGAGAATCAATAGAAATGCGATTAAAGACTTATGAAAAAAGATTTTCATTATCTTAATTACAGTAGCAAAAACAAAAAGGAATAATAAATACCCCTCACTAAAGACACATTTAATTAAATGGCATGCCTATGACGAACTAATTTATCGAAACTGTCAAGTTAATAGAAAACAACATATAAGCTCTGAATAAAGAATAACTCCAGTTATATATCCAGAAGGGCTAGAAACAAGTACAGTTAGCCTGAGAAGAGGAAATAGAGATGGCTTTGTTTACTTCTTTTTATTGTTCTGAATTTTCTAAAGTTTCTCTATATCCCTGTAAATATTCATTTGATGTTTACAAAGACTATGAAAGCATGACAGATCTTCTTGAACAATAAATTAAAAACTAAACCTGGAATGAAATTCATACCTTTTGTATATTTATAGTAACTTACTGTATATTTTCAACCACATTAAAAATAAATCCATAGCACAGAAAAAGTTTATAGTAAAGGTTTTAAATGGTAGACCTAGAGGTGATTTCCTAATATTTTAAAGGTTTTATACTAGATATTATATTAAGAATACTCTTTATCATTAACCTTTATTCAAAACACATATGATTAAATACATGTTGGGTGTTTTCTGAGTTGGTGGAGGAAGGTAACAACAATACCCTTAAGGGCAAAAAGAGAAAAGTGTAGCCCAGCCAAGATAGTGGAGAAAGGTGTGATTGTCCAGGGACAGGAAGTACAACAGGAACCTCAGGAGTCAGGAGAGAAAGAGTAAGGGTACTTCCTGAAGGACCTGTGCTGGCCGGAAGTACGTGTGCTTCCTGCCAACTTCTATTAAAATCTCATAGCTGACTTTCCTGCCTGATGGCTAGCTGGTGTTGGCAGTAGGGGCGCTACAATTACAGCACATGATGCTGACAGAAGTTAGAAAAAAGGACAAAACCTACCAGTGACACGATGTCACTACATATGTCCTTCCCTTTCTCATAAAAGTAGTGACTTCTGTGTTGATAAGCAGAGAAAGGATGCTGAGGCCACCCAGATATGTGGGTGAGCAAAATACAAAAGATTCTGGTTCAGATTCAGGAAAGTAAATTTGTAATTTAGAGTAGCATAAATGTGGTTTAAAAGCACTCCTTTAAAATGATCTTTTCCACATCTCATAACTACTAGATCCCAAATTATATTGAGTTACAAAATTAAAATGCTATTTAAGAAAATGATGGTATGCAAGCAAAAACCATTGTCAGGAGAAAAATTAAATGTGGGTTTAATGCATTTTAAGGATTATTTTTGCAACAACTGATAGACATAGTGTGTTCATTTTTTTTTCAAAAATCCATGTCATAATTTATGATTGAATGAAATATGTGTCTTTTTTTTGCAATAGCAACCTTGGCAGGAGGGTTACAAGAGTATGCAAACAGCAAAGTGCCCATACTATGTAGTATTCAGCAACACTGTCATGTCTCCTATTGATATCTTGACTTGTATTACACAGGCATTTAACTCAACATCCAATTTACAGCCAGGAGGAGCAGACAGAGTCATATGATCAACAAGGATCCGGGAGGCAAAATTAACATATTATTGAGATGCTCTGTTTTGTTTCAAATTCTGCCTTAGAATTCTTCTGAGGGCTTTCCTGATGGTTAACAAAACTATAACTTGCGTTAACATATTAGTAAAATGCAACATCTTTTATGTCAGGCAAAATATTAAGTGCCAAAGTATCTGTCTGGTTTTGATTTTGTTTTCCAAACTAAAGAGAATGCCCACCTTACAATATGGATGAACCAATTTGATTTGGGAAGAGAGGTCTGGTGGTATGGACAAGTCAGGTTTTTATCCTCAATCATTCATAGGCAAGTTGACTTAACAAGAGAGTTACCTAAGTCTGTAGTTAGTTTAGGAAATAACTACATTATACCTGGCATAAAACCCTTAGATTGAGTCAGAGTTAAATCAACCTCTTCAGCTGATCAATGACCAGCAGGACCTTAGATGGGGGTAAGAATGAAATCTAAAGGCATTCCAGACTTGAGTAGTCTGGCTGTCCAGGCACACTGCCCTGAGGATCAGACGGACTCACAGAGGTCACTGGTGCAAAGTCCCTGAGGATGTTGGCTATGCTATGGCACTCACCACCTCTGCTTCCAACATGATGAAGAATTGTGCTAAAATACATTTTGTTTTTAATTGTCAAAGTGCATTCATTGTGGAGGGTAACTCTGCCTATGCCATAGCTTATGTGAATCTCCCAGGTTTCTCTCTAGTCCAAGAGGAACATGGAGTGGAGAGATGTGACTCTAAGATTGCCTACTTTCGGGAGTTCTTCCTTCCATTTTATTCTTTGACCAAAGAACACACCTGCTGCTTATAATGTTCAGAAAACATGACAGAAATTATGGAAAGATTTTGCAGTTGCTGACAAGTAGAACTAGAAGATGGGTGATGGGCAGGATGCTGATTACCAAAGCTGCCATCTGCCTCCTTCCAGCCTTTGTGGTGGTATACATTCCAATCTCATTCCTAAAATGTAGTCCTCTTTGCACTTCTCCACTAGTGCAAACACAATTTCAAAAGTAAAAAATAAATAAAGAAATAAATAAAAGAAAAAAAAAAAAGAAGAAGAAAAAGAAAACTGGATATTCCTTGAGGAAAATTACAGTTAATTAATTAGCCTGAATATATCAGAAAATCCTGAGATAAGGATGAAAACTAGAGTTACCATATAGTGAGTAGTGTTATAAGCATTTAAAATGCCTTAAACCTCATCTAGCCTTAAAAACTATCTATGAGAGAAGTACAGCAACCATCCCTATTGTACAGAGGAGAATACTGAGACAGAGGACAGTGAACTTTTGAGTTGTCCAAAGTTTCATATTAGCATAGAGGGATCCAGGATTTTAACCCAGGCTGTCTAACCTAGACTCTGTGTCTGTAAGCCCTTAAAGTACTATGTAAAGCGTGGTTCTAAAAAGTTCTATGGTTCTATGGTTCTAAGCGTGGTTCTAAAGTACTATGTAATTCGTGGTTCTAAAAACAAGTCCAATGATGATCTACAACAAAGTAACTAGGAAGGGGACTCTCCCAGGAGTAAGAAAAGTACTAAGAATAAAAGATCATTTAAACCCTTTTCAGTGAAAGATTCAACTCACAGCTGCAAAAGCATTAATACTTAGTACATTTAATAAACATGTCCTTATTCATTACAAGTTGTATTTATAACCATGACATATATGCATGCTTTGTTATCAAAAGCATCCTTAGAACAAGGATCAACCTATCATACAATTTACATTTTTAAAATCATAAATGATATTTAGTTTATATGAACTCTTATATTCTAAGTCTAAAACAACCCACATTTTGGAACAATAGCAGACTATATCTTTTTAAGTAAATTATGCCATCATTGCTCCACTAAGTATTCTGCAGTTATTAAAAATAATGGTTATGAAGAATAATATAAAATATGGATAAACAATTACCACAATGAACAGAGCCAGATACAAAACTGTGTGGATGTAGAGTAAGTAGAACCTTCATACATTGCTGGTGGTAGCTTAAATTTGAAATTTAGAACATGGTTTGAATTCATCTGCTGAAACTAAAGCACATGCCTACTGAATGACCCAGAAATTCCACTCCTGGGCATGGATCCAGGCAAATGAGCAATGTGTCCACTAAAAGATATGCCCCACTAAATAAAAATATCTAAAACA
>PVKE010014117.1:0-35452 GCA_004027555.1 Craseonycteris thonglongyai | reverse complement strand
CATTTTGGTTGTTTCCATGTTCTGGCCACTGTGAACAGTGCTGCGATGAACATGCGTCACCCTTGTTTTTTGTGCAGAAGTTTTCTAGTCAGCCCTTAGTTGTTTTCCAGGAGGAACTGCTTATATGTAGACATCTAATCAGTGTGTGGGAGGAGGTAAGTTCAGGGTCTTCCTATGCTACCAGCTTTTGCAAGCAAATTCCTACTATTCTTGGTTTGCTACAAATCATGAATGAGTGTTGAATTTATCTAAATATTTTTTTGCATATTATGATGAATATACATTTTTCTCCATTAATATATTAATATGATTAATTACATTAATGTATGTAAAGCCAATTTTAACATTTTATATTAAACCCAACTTGGCCATGACAATGTTTTACATGTTGATGGATTGAGTATACTATTAGTTTTTTGTTTTTTTAACCTACTATTGTGAGGGATGCTGGCCTGTAATTTCCTATTTTTGTGATGTTCTTAATTGGTTTTATTAGGTAATAGCCTCAATAAATGCACTTAGGGTTTTTCTTTACTTTCTTTCTACTTAGGAAGACTTTGAACATGACCCCAATAACCTGCTTCTTGAATATTTGGTATGATCACATCTGTGCCTGATGCTTTCTTTGTTGAAAGTCTTTAAACTATTGAATACAATTCACTTAATATTATGAACTGAATTGCATCCCACCCAATTCATATTTTAATGCTCTAACACATAATATGATTGTATTTGGAGACAGGTGATTAAGATTAAATGAGGTCATAAGGGTGGGGCCTTAATCCTACTGGTCTGGTGTCCTCATAAGAGGAAGAGACACTAGAGCTCTCTTTCCATGCAGACATAGAGAAAAGGCAGGTGAGGACATGGTGAGAGGCAGCTTTCTGCAATCCAGGAAAAGAGGCCTCAATAGAAATCAGGTCTGCTGACACCTTGAGCTTGGATTTCCAGCCTCTAAAACTTTGAAGAAAGAAATTTCTGTTTAAGTGTGAGCAGACTAACACACTAGATTATTTAATGCTTCCATGTCTTTTATCAGTAATTTTAAGTAACATATTTTTCTAGGAATTTGGACATTCATTCACATGTTGGTATAAAGTTGTTTAGAATATTTTTGATTTTTATATTTCTACTCTATCTGTGATTGTATCTTCTTTTTAATTCCTATTATTACTTACTTATTTATTTTCTTATTCTATGTGTTCATAGCAGAGAGAATTTTATATCAAGGGGGTAAAAATTATACTTACTGTTTTAACTATAAAGCACAGGACATGAAGAGATGTACAGTAAATCTATGATATCAAAATTTCATGAGGTGACCATAAGGAAAAAAGTATTTTAAAAAGCTTTTAGGGAGGGTATAGTTCTTCAAAAATTGAGAAACACTGCTTATTTTATGATCAACTTTATTAGGCTATTACTTATATTAGTAAACTTTTCAAATAATTTTTGGCTTGTCTTTACACCCTCTCTCTCTTTTTTTTTTTATTGTTAACTTTAATGGGGTGACATTGGTTAGTAACAATTAGATAGATTCTGGATGTACAAGTCCACATCACATCACCCATGCATCACATTATGTGCCCACCACCCAGAATCAGCTCCCCTTCCATCACCATATATCCGGTGCCCACTCCTACCTCCCCCCCACAACTCTCCCTCCCCCCTGCTCCCACCTCCCCAGGTAACCACCAAACCATTGAGTGTGTCCATAATGCTGGCGCCCTCTCCCACCTCCCCTACTCTCTTTGAACTTATGTATTCTATTTAATTTATCTGTTTTTCCCTAAAATCTTCTCCTTTCATTTTTGTTGGGTTCACTAAGCTATTATTTTTCTAATATTCTTAAATAAATTATTCAGTCATTTATTTTCACTCCTTTTGTTTTTCTGTAACATAAGCCTTTTGGGCTGCCAATTTTTCTCTAACTTTCTATTTCATTGTATCTCGTAAGCTCTCATATGTCATATTTTATTGCCATTGATTTTAAGTATATTGAAATTTTGATTTGTCCTTTGATCCACATAAGATTTGTAATTAAAACTGAATATAATTTTTGAAAAATGATTTTTGACATTAATTTCCACTCCAATTGCATTATGATCTGAGAACATGATCTCTATGGTACTATTTCTCTGATTTTATTGAGACTTGTTTAAATACATGATTGGGCAGAGGATTATTTATAAATCCATTAAACTAAGTTTATTTTGTTCTTCAAATATGTTTTAAGTGATATATTGTCTTCTTGACATATGAATGTTGAAATTTCTCACTGTAATCATGGATTTGACAAATTTCCCCCGTATTTATTTCTCTCTCTCTTTTTTTTTTTATCATTTTTACTTTATTAGGTAAATGCCAGTTTAAAAATTTTGTAGTTTCCTGAAAAATGAAACTATTACTAAGAATTTACTCTCTCTCTCTTTTTTTTACTGTGTTGTAGACTTTAGCCTTTTTTTGGTTTGTCCAGCATCTCTGGCATATGTATTTCTATTCTTTTACAGCTGACTTTTTATGCTGCTATATATTTGATGTATCATGTCTCCTTTAAAAAGTATGTGGATTACAAACAAAGAAGAACAAACGAACTTGACAAATTCTGTCTTTATCTTATAAGTCAAATCCATTTACATTGTTGGGAGCCATGGAAATACGCCACTCGGATCTCTGACAGTAGGAAATATAATTAACGGAGAGGCTGCTATGGGCCTACCACCCACCACCTCAATCCACCCCAAACTGACCGAGGCAATACCCCGGCTGCTGCTAATGACTGAGCCCAGCAGGGACACGGAGACAGGCATAGGCCTAGGAGAGCTGTGGCTCTTTCAATGGTTCTAGGACAGTCCATGTGCGTGGCTGAAACTTTCTTGGAACTGCTTTACTCTTTGAGACTCTACCTACCCAACCCTACTTTACTCTCTCCATCTTTTTAAAACAAATAGATATTCTCTAAGTTGGTGATTGTCCCTATAATTTTCAGTATATATAAGAGATGGTCAAGAAATTCACAAAATGAAGGGGGAGAAGGGTTAAAAAAAGCTATTTGTTACTTTTTCTTTTCAATATATTCACCCTTTAACCCTAATACACCATTTTAGATCTTTTAGTAAGTTTATACCACCAGAAAAAAAAAAATTTTTGTTTTTGCCTTCAAATTGCAGCTTTAACCTTTGTTGTCTATAACTCTCTAACCTCAAAGCTATTTTTCATATTTGGGGACAAATATCAATCAGATGAAGCCAGGTCTGGACTGTAGGGAAGGTGGCTTATGCTTGGAAGCCACAGTTGTGAAGAGTAACCAACGCAACACTGCTCTTGTGCACAGGCACATTGTTGGGCAAAAGCAGCAGCCCTTTGGTCTATTTTCCTCTTCTTTTCTCTTTCACAGATTGTTTTTACTGTGTCAGCAGACTGGAATAGTACCCTCCAGTTATTGTGACACCCTCATCCTTGCAGGTAATCAATCAGCAGGATACCCTTCATATTTCACAAAACAATAGCCATGATTTTTTCCAGCAGATTTTGACACAACTTCTTAGGGGGTGGCATGACCTTTTCATGCCACTGCACGGACCAAGTTTTATCTTCAGTGACAATCTGACTTAGAACTTTATCTCTGTCTCTGCAGAGGTCCCAAAACTGTTGTGAACACTTAACATGAAGTGACATTGGTACCCATCTTGCATTGCCTTTTGACATCCTTAGATGTAGACAGAATATCCAAAATGGTTGTAGGTGATACTCCAACCATCTCAGCAAGCTGCTTTTTAGTCAAGCTGGCATCTTCCACTACAAGTTTTCATTTCTTCTCGACAGTGTCTGAGGAAGTGGCCTCAGCAGGGTATCCTGGATGGAAGTCGTCTTCAGTGGACTCTCTGCCTTGCTTGAAAAGGCTATAGCACTTGTAAACCATGGATTTCTCAGGGCAACAGTCCCCATAAACTGCTATCATCTCTTCCAAAATGGTTTCAAGTGCTTTCCCTTGTTTTGTGAGGAACTTAATGACTGCGCAAAGCTCAATTTTATCCATACTTGGGATTTTCTTCATGTTTGATATGCATCTTCAGTGATATCTGAAAGAACACGGACACCAGTCGGCTGAAATTTGGCACATACACTAATAATAAGTTATACAATTGAACTGTGTGCACTAGTACTCCAGCCCCCCCCCCCCACTACTTTTCTTCAAATTTCCTGACCATCCCTGTAATCCTCGGTCCCCCCCGCCCCCCAGGTCCTTTGCTTACCCTTGTTTTTTGAAATCATTTCCTGTCAGCTGAGTTCTGTTTCCTTCATTCAGAAGCAAATTCTTCTGTAGTTCTATTAAGGTTGTGTGGGTGATAACCTTAGGCTTTGTACATCTGAACATATCTCTGTTTTGTGGTCACTTGAATAATGGTTCAGTTAGATAGAGAATTCTAAGTGCACAGATGATTTTTGAGGTTGTCCTGAATGTTCTGCATTTCACTAAGGCTGTGTAAGCCCTCACATTTGGGATTTGATGCCTTATTTCCATTGTCATCAATGGTCTCTTCATAAAAGAAAAGTTTTGCTTTAGGGATCATTTCCCAAAGTTCTAATGTATGTTCTGAATCCTGTTTACCTCACCTCAGATTTAGCATTTTTGTCCTTTACAATCTAATCTTTGTAATATGAATACATGCTCCAAAACCTTGTGGAAAGCACAGAGTGTGTCACTTCATGTCCCTGCACTTCCTCCTCCCACAGGGGTTTAAAATATTTACTGAGAGACTAAGTGGAGAAAGGCAGAAGCTGGGGCTCAGAGCTGACTTCCCTGGCAGTCCCTCAAGGATTCTTTCTTCTGCAATCTAATATGCTCTGCATCCTTCACTGGGCTCACACAATGTGACCCACACACCTGACTGCAATTGCAACAATTCTGGTTACCCATGACTCTATTCCCATCTTCTCTAGCCCCTCACTACAGGGCAAAACTCTAGGTAGTCTAAGTCTTGGCCTGAATGTCACCCACTCAGAAGCCATCCCTCACACCTCACCGCCCCCCCCCCCCAGCCCCATTCAGCCCTAGCCTGTCCCACTCCCCGTGGGTAATTAGCTTCCCAACACTTATGCATTCTATGAGATCTCAGAACTCACCGGTATTTAGCACAAGGCTATCATTTCACAATTGAGGTGGCTGGGAAAGGCTGAGAGGCAGCTCCGGTGAAAGCTGGGAGATTCTCAGGGCAGGGCAATGATGCAGCTTGCTTGGCTGCTCAGCAGGGAGCGGGAAGGAAAGTCCGGATGGGTCTCTGGGCAGCGATGGGAAGATCCCAGGTGGGGTGGGGGTGGAGGGTGGAGGGGAGCGTGGACCACCTGGGCTGACTTCCTGGCTTTCTCCTGGGTCCTACAGATGCGAGAGAGCAGTCGCAGCGCACAGGGCGAGTGAACAGCAGTAAGTGGAGCCTCTGCCACGGCCAAGCGCCACATCCAGAGGCAGTGGTGGCTGAAGGCACCGTGGGGCGGCTAGAGCCTGGGTATTTCTTCATTTCGCAGCTGCGAGGCGCCGGGCAAAGGCCAAGGCAGCTGGGCGTCCTGCTGGGGTTGCGGAGCTGAGTTCCCGGAGCGCCGGGCCCCTCCAAGCGGCCAGGGCGCAGGCTCGCGCTTGGAGTCCGAAGCTCGGCCAGCAGTGCCCGGGAAACGCACCCGCGTTACGCCCCTTTGGGTAGGTTCAGTCGCCGGGCTCCTGGGGCTGGGCGTGGCCAGAGGCCCCGCCCCGGAGGCGGGGCCAGCCAGGAAGGCGGGGCCCCGCCCGCGCCCAGGGCTCGCGCGCCAAGTTCCCAGGCCGAGTGGCCGGAGGCGACCTCAGCGCCCAGCGCCGCGGGAGAGCCGAGGTGAGACACGCTGTCCTGCCCCCGGCGCGAGCGAGGGGCGTGGGGGTCGGGCTTGCTCTCCCGTCCACTGCTCTTTCCGCGGTAGAGTTTCTGTCCTGCCTTTGAGTGCCTGATTCTTTCCTTCCCAGGGTCACCTGCTTTCTCTATTTCCTTTTTCTCCCAGTGCCACCCCTTCCTTGCCCTCTGCCTTGTCTTTTGTCTCCTTGTCTGTTCCTGTTTTTCTCTCTCTCATCTGTCACACTTTTAATGGTCTGTTTCTTTTTTACTACCTATGCCCCCCTCTCTCTCCCTCTCCCCCTCCTCCCCCTCTCCCTCCCCCCTTTGCCATGGGGAGATATAAATAAATAAATAAATAAATATATTTTTCTGCTTATGTTGACTTTGGGGGCTGTAATTCTTTTCATCTATTCATCCTACGTTACTGTTATTCTTAGCCAGGGCCGGTGCAGAGCTCTAGGCTAATAAAGGTGCACCTGCCCCAGATCCGTTCTCCAACAGATTCTGTCCAAAGATCTGGACATGTAACCTCTTCATTGCCTGTTGTGGAAAAACCACACAAATAGTCAAGTTTTAAATCTCTGAGATTTCAGGGTAAGCTGAAAGAAAATACTTGCCTTCAGAGATAAAGCATTTATTGAATCCTTTTCTTGACCTTTGCCTTTAGTAATAGGCACAGGCAACACCCAGGAAGCTAAACCTAGCAGGAATATTTAGGGGACAGTGGGGCCCACGCCATCCTTGTGTGGAGGCCATGCAAGGCAAGGGTAGTGGGAAGGGAAGGAACAGATAGAGCTCAGTTGTGGAGAGACAATAGGGAGGCCAGGGTCTTTCAGCCGAAACATTTAGGTGAGAGTTAAGATAAAAAATGCACTGTATATTTCCAAAGTATATACTTTTCAATGCTGGTGATGTGCTGAAATTAAATTACATAATTACTGTTGAATGAGACAGACATTTTATAAGAATTATTGTGGGATTTGCAATTAATGTTTGTTTGTTTGTTTGTTTGATTATTAGGTAGGACCATGGTGGAAGTAGTTCATCTTAATATCAAAGATTGTCTTAGATACATTCCATATAAAGAAATCTGGATAAACAAATCTTAATAATTTTTGAGGAATAAAATAGAAGTATTGTATATCAAAACAATTTTTTCCTTTTTGTTAAAAAATTAATTTTGTCAAAGTAACATGATTTCCTTACTTAATTATATTTTATAACATGTTATATATAGCTACATGTTCAAACCAAGCACACATGTACTTAAACTACATTGCCATATGACCCAGCAATTCCTCTCCTGGATATCTAATCCCAGCCCTGGCCCGTGTGGACTGACCCAAATGCTAAACTGGAGTGTGCTTTCCATGTAGGAAGCCCCCAGTTTGTTTCTAGCACCCCCCCCCCAAGTTCAGCCCCTGGTGAGAGAGAGAGAGAGAGAGAGAGAGAGAAGGACCCAGAGCAGTCTCTATAGCTGCACATCATCTGTGACATGATTTTATTCCACACAGGTGGATGTACAGTGTGGGAACTGACTGGGGGCCTCCTGCATTGGAGGTGAGAACCTTTGCTGCCATGCCATCCTAGCAGCTACCAGTTGTGCCACAGTTCAGTATATGGGCTTGCATAGGCTGCAGCCAGTAATTGAACCCCAGACCCCATGACTACAAGACAAGTGCTCAACTACTGAGCTGTCTCAGCATCCCAAGGAGATCCCTCCCCCTTTATAGTATGTTTTAATCATTCTGTTTTATAATATTGTCATTGTTATTTTCTCTATGTACTTTTTTATTGTTAAATTTATTAGAATGACATTGGTTGATAACAATTACATTGTTTCCGGGTCTACAATTCTACATTACATTATCTATGCATTGCATTATGTGCTCACCACCCAGAATCCACTCTCTTTCCATCACCATGTATTTGATGTCCCCTCCCCACCTGTCCATCCGCCCCCCCACACACACATAGCTCTCCCACCCACCTCCCCCCTTACCCTCAGGTAACCACTAAACTATTGAGTGTGTCCACAAGTTTTATTTCTTTGTTACTTTCAGTTTTATATTCCATATATAAGTGAAGTTGTATGTTTCTTGCTTCTTTCAGTCTCACTTATATTGCTTAATAGGATGGTTTCAAGGTCCGTCCATGTTGTCACAAATGGCTGTATTTCATCTTTTCTTATTGCTGAGTAGTGTTCCATTTTATAAATGTACCACAACTTCTTTATCCAGTCATCTATCAAAGGACACTTTGGTTGTTTCCACAACTTGGTCACCATGAACAGTGCTATGATGAACATTGGGATACATATATCTTTGTGAATTAAGCTTTTCAGGTCTTTTGGGTAGATATCCAGGAGAGGAATTGCTGGGTCATATGGCAATTCCATCCTAGTTTTTTGAGGAATCTCCACACTGCCTTCCATAGTGGTTGTACCAATTTACATTCCCACCAGCAGTGTATGAGGGTTCCTTTTTCTCCACAGCCTCTCCAGCACTTGTTATCCCTTGTCTTGTTGATTACAGCCATTCTAACAGGTGTGAGATGGTATCTCATTGTGGTTTTAATTTGTATTTCCGTAATTGTTAGTGCTGGTGAGCATTTTTTCATGTATCTGTTGGCTATTTGTGTATCTTCATGGGAGAAGTGTCTGTTCCGGTCTTCTGCCCATTTGTTAATTGGATCTTTTTGTTGCTGTTGAGTTGTGTGAATTCTTTATATATTGTAGATATTGCCCCTATCAGAGGCATTGTTTGCAAATATTTTTTCCCAATTGGTTGGTTTCCTTTTTACTTTGTTGATGGTGTCCTTTGCTGTATAAAAGCTTTTTAGTTTGATATAATCCCATTCATTTATTTTTGCTTTTACTTCCCTTGCCTTTGGGGTCAAGTTTGTAAAGTGCTTTCTGAGCTGGGAAAATTTGAAAACTACATGCAAAAGAGTGCATTTAGATGGTGATCCTTATTAATAAATGAGAAAACAGCCAGGGAGAAGATCATCACCTTGCCCAGGGTCATGGATTTGATAAAAGGAGAGCAGATTTGATCCAGGCATCTGACCTGAGCACCTGTGCCCTTAACCTATATGTGATGTAAGGCTTGATGATTGATTATATGGGATGGGATGGTTAGGCACAAAAAGGAAAGTAATCAGGGAGAATGTGGCTGGTGCTTCCCAGATGCACGAATGATCAGAGCCTGCAGTCAGGGCTCTGGGAGTGGGTAATAAACAAAGCAGCATGTGCTTTTAACCCCATGGGGCATGTGAGGCTTCATTTCTCAGAATGTAGCACTCCCCATGTTGGTCAGTAGATCCCTGATTGGTGGCCCAGGAGGGTGGGGAGGGGCCTGAGGAAGAAGCATCCCCATTGTAGGGACGGCTGATTGTGGTCAGGCACACTGTGGACCTGGGGACACAGTTTCAGAGGGTATCACATATCTTTGTAGTCCTATGATTTAAGGGTTCAGAAAAGTTTGGAGAGTCTGAGATTGAAGTCAGGTTCTTTTAATAGGAAGAGCACGGGGTGCTACTGAAAGATGTCTTTGAGTCTCAGAGGGTTGTGTTGCTGATCTCAGGCTGAAAGAACTGAGGAGGACAAGAAGAGCTCCTTCTCAGAACACACACTATAGAATGACATGGACCAGTAAATAGTGTCAGGGGGTGAAAGCCCAGAATGAACTGAGGCTATTGAAGAGAGAGGAGGACAGCAAAGGGTTCATTGATAATGGAGGGAAGCACAGAGAATAAGGGCTACATAGATCCACTGGCTGCCAGGGCAGCTGGTGCCTGTGGAAGGAGAAAGAAGGAGCAGCTTTGCTTTGCCCAGAGACGAAGCACATCCTCCATTTCCAAAGGGCATTGGTGGTTCAGGTAGGAAAGGAGGGGCAAGACAGTGCCCATAGTCTGTGCCTGTGATCTTGTGGCCTGGAGCGAGCTGGCCAGGGCATGGAGTGACCACAGAGATGGCTTCACATGTCTGCAGAGGTCATCTGAGCGGTGTTGGGGTACGTGACAGAGGGGCATGTAGCTTGAAGCTGGGTGAGACTCCAAGTCTAACGCTGACCCTGGGAAAGAACCAGAGAGTCTATCAACAAGAAGAGATGAGCGTCAGTATTTGGCAGGGGCTCACTGGGCACCACATATGTCAGCCTTCCATCATTTTCTACAGTCATACCTTGGTACTTGACTGCTTTGAAACTCTTCAAAATTGGTACTTGACATCTTTTGATACAAAAATTTTGTGGCAGTACTCATTTGTTTGTTAGTCGATGCACAACCTAGAACTTGTTGGTGTTGATTGCCCCTGACTTGCTCCCCTTTCCAGCCAAAACAAGGGGTTACCACGCATTAGTCACGCGGTAGCTCTTGCCCTGTGCACATTGCCTTGCAGGATTACCTTAGCTTCTGTGGTGATTTCGTATATTTTTGGTTTGGGAATGCATTAAATTTATTTACATTATTTCTTATGGGAAAATTTTGTTTGGTACTTGTCATTTTTGGTACTTGTCATGCCTCCCGGACCAATTCATGACAAGTACTGAGGTGTCACTGTAGTTTGAGAAACTCAGCTCTGGTGATTGTTGCAGACAGCGTGGACTGGGATTAGATGGGGCCCCAGATAGAGTTTTGTAGGACATTCTTGGCCATTGTCTAAGTGACCTTGCCCCAGCTGTGCTGATTCATGTGAGAGTGGTCACCCTCAGGGAGGCTGGGAGGCGTGTCAAAGGTCCCCAGTCAGAATCTAGTCTCCTCCTTTATTCTTCCTCTTCCTGTTCATGATGATGATGGCAATGATGTCACCTTTTCTTCTTTCTCCTCCTGCTCATTATCTTTAGGAAGCTTTGTCTGATAGCACTGATGGGAGGTGAAGCTGGATGGGTATCTAACACAGCAGTTAGTAGAATCCAGATCCAGCATGGTCTCAAAAACTGGAACATAGCTGTGAAGTTAGCAACATGGTCATTGGCAGATTGTAGATGAATGTACTTGGGTTGAGACATGCAACTTTCCTCATATGGTGGTTGTAAAAATTCCATGAAATAGCTAATTAAGCCTCCAGCATATAGACACTTATGTAGGCAATAAAAAATGACTTCTATTCTTATGTCATGAAGGATCCTGGCAGCAATTAGTCCATCCACATATCCAAAAGTTCGGTGCTGAGAAGAGGGTTGTCACATCGATGGCTCGGGGCAGTCTGGACAGTTCTGGCAACAGGGTTCACATAGCTGTGGTTGACAAAGGTTGTCTGAGCTGTGAAGTTGGTCTTCAAAGGGATGTTGGAGTGCAGGACCAGGGAAACAACAGGGAGGATCCAGCCCAGGCCTGAGAACTAACAACATGTAGTTCTAAACTGTCATCTGAACTGTCTGAGAGAAAAAGAGATGGTGATACAAAGAATGTGTGTGTTACGTGTGTATTTCTTTGAATGTGAGTGTATGGATATGTGTGAATGTGTGAGTGTGTATATGTATGTGTGAGGGTGGAATGTACCTGGTGTGTATGCTTTTGTAGAGCTAATGGAAGCTTAGCAATAGTGCTTCAAGCTGACCAGTTAGCTCTTTGAGAAATAGGGAGAATTGGCTCCATCCCAATTAAAGTCATGCAGTTATAAATCTGGAAGGGGCTGTGGAGATAATTTAGCCCAACCCTAGTTTGTAGATGGGAAGTTGGGGCTGAGAGATGTGGGATGGTCAGCTGAGGGGCCCTCGGTGGACTGATGTGGCTGCCTTTGTCTTTTCGGGAGACATTGGCTGGCACTAATCTCTGATATGAGCAGTGTCCCCTTTGAGAAATTAGTTTGGAAAGGAGGTTAAGAAGGGCTCATATTCCCCTGGCAGCATGGTTTGGACTTGGCATTCACTGCCAGGGGCACTGTAAGGGTAGTATGGGCAGTGCGACCAAAGCAGGCTTTCGGGACACACTCTTGGGTTTCAATCCCAGCTGCAGCTCCTACTTGCAGGGGGTGTCTGAACGTCTGACTTTCCAGAACTCATGTCCTCCTATTGGTGAAAGACCGTGAAGATGGAAGTAGGTGACATATGCAAAACACCTGTCACAGACTCCTACTGCCAAGATAGAGGGATGGAGGGCAGGGTGCCTGGGCTTCCTTTTCCATGTGGGGCAGGAGACAGTGCAAGAGGAAGACGCAAACATGAGTCCCTGTGGTGTGTAGGCAAAACAAGCCTGTGGAAGTTCCAGTGAAGAAGCTCAGTTGTCCACTCCTAGGGTTTTCCTGGGCCTGGGCATAAATATTTTCTAATGATGAAAACCCAGATCACTTAGTGGACTGTGGCCCAGCAGTACTGCTCATTGGCTACAGGGGGCGCTTGAAGATGGGTTTCCCAGCTCCAAGAACTCACTAGTGGAGCTGATTAGGCAAAGGCAGGGGCAAATGCCTCCCCAGCAGGGGTAACACATCTTTTTCTCCTCTGTGCCACCCTCATACATGGCCACTACATGTCTCCCCTCAAAACCTCGAGAGCAAAGTGGAGGCTGGTCCACCTGAGTGTGCCCAGCAAGTGGCACAAGAGGGTAATTGACAGCAGGTGAGCAGAAGGAAAACAAGTGGATTAATGTGTGAGGAGAACCAAGTGTCAATACTTCTGGCATAGAGACAGAAGAGACCCCTGCTTACTCCGGGGGCAGGGGCCAGGTAGAGAAGTGGCTGCCCCAGGTGTAGGAGCAGAGGCCGGGCACAGCCCCAGACCCACCCTGTCATTCCGAGTATTTATTGCTTCAGCTTTTATCTCTCTGGACAGCCATGCCTTCAGGAGCTTGTGTCCCAAGGTGCTTAAAGTTCTTGGCACTTCTGATAGTTTGGGGAGAAAATTGGCAGGCTGAGTAGCAAGGAGTGAAAACTGCCCTGAATCAGAGTGCAAACACGTTAGAGCTGTCAACAAAGTCAGAACTGGCTGATGGTCGCCTTGTGTGCTCTGTGAATTCAGCAGCTGCTCCCTCGGTGCCGACAGGTGTGGAGGCAGTACTGAGCCACACCTCTGGGTGGCAGCATTGTGCAGCATGGGCCTTCCGGATGGAGTCCTGGAGGTGCAAGTACATGGCATAGAGCTCTGAGACAGGGTGAGCTGTGGCATCGATGGTAGTCAGGGTTCTTTGGATGCAAATAGCAACTAGTGAAGAGCTCCTATCTGACTGCCTGTTGCTTCCTCTCTCTGCAGAGTGCTGTGGTCCAGGCGTGGCTGGCCCAGCCATCAGGGGAGCTCTCCAATCTCATAACACGTTCTCGGGTCAAGCCTTCCACACTGCCAAAGCCCTGGAGACAACAGCTGTCGGAGCATCCGCCTTGCTCACCTGTCCCAGGCCCTGCTGGTTAGCATGGCTGCTGGGAAGGGGCCTCTGCGGAGCCCTTCAGCTGAAAACAGACAGCAGCTTAGTGAACTCGAGCAGAGCTGTAGCTACAAGCCACTGCTGCTGGAGGAAACAAACCACCCGGGCTCTGCGGCCGCTGTGGACGTTGGTGGCCGGAATGGGTCCCATGCTGAGCGGGCGCTGTCAGCAACCCCAGGCAAGTTCAGACTGGGAAAGCCCCTGGCCCAGAAGGTGTGCTGGGAACAGGGGCAGAGTGCCTTCACGGAGGTGCCGCAGCTCAGGATGAGTCTGGAGGGCAGACCGGCCAAGGATAGGGAGCATGACAATGTCACAGGCCAGCCTGGCCCCCAGAAGCCAAGCCCGGACGTCCCCAGGAAGCCAGCTGGCAGCACAGTGGTCTCTCCATGGCCCAGCAGAGCCCGAGGGGAGCAGAGGAGCGCCTTCAGCAGACCAGTCAGCTCTCTGTCAGGAAGACCTGGGTCCGCCTCTGTCTTCCAGGCAGGCAGACCTGCAGATGCCCTGGGGGAGCTGTTGGGACTCATCAAGACAATCGACGTTCCTTGTTGGGGTCGACTTTCAAAGTCCAGGCTTCTGGTGGGTGATTTCTGGAACCTGCAAACATTGCCACAAAATGTTCCTCTCTGCAGGGCTTTCTTGGGTGCCCCCACACTGTGGCTAAAGCATGCCATGGCCCAGTTCCCCACACCTTCGTCATCCTCCTTCACTCCTTCTTGGGCCCTCCTGCCACCCACATTCAGCGCCCTGGGCTTGCCCACCCAGAACTGGTGTGCAAAGTGCAACCTCTCCTTTCACCTGACCTCTGACCTGGTTTTCCATATGCGCTCCCAGCACAAAAAGGAACACGCGGGGCCTGACCTGCAATCTAAGAAGCCGAGAGAAGAAGCCCTCATGTGCCCCGTTTGCCAGGCGTTCTTCCGGGCGCGCCACCATCTCTCCCGGCACATGACTTCCCACAGCTGAGGGCTGTGGGGTCCACCCGTGGAGCAGTGTCCAGCGCTCTGCAGGGTGGCAGAGAGGACGCACAGGCGCTTCCTTTAGAGAGACTATTTGCAGCGGTCGCAGAGCTGTCTACATCGGAGTGGGTAGATGAACAGCTCGGTCATAGTTTGAGAAAGACAACACTTGGCTGTTGTGGTTTGAAGGAAATATTGTCATGAAATAGAAGGATGCACTTTGCTAAGCGAGAGCATCAGGACTACTGGGCACGAAGTGGTTCTAACATCTTCAGGAGTGGGGTCCCTGCTCCTGTCACCATTCCTTTTGCTCCATGTGGACCCAAGGGTGACACACAGCATGGGCTTTGGAGACAGGCAGATCTGGATTTGAGTCTTGGCCCTTTTACATGCTACACCTAACTGAACAAGTTTCTCTAATTGTCTGAGCCCCAGTTTCTGTATCTATAAAAGGGAGATCATGACACATCTGTTTGAGGGATATTGTCAGGGTTACATGGAATGATGTGTGGAAAATGGTCAGCGCAGCACCTGGCACAGTGTGGTCAGTGAGTGAAAGGTATTTATTATTATTGTTCATATTAGCTAGCTGTTGTTATGTAACAAAATCAAAGTGGCAAACAACCCAGAGTGTCCGTTTCTCATTTGCGAGGCTGGGGTTGAGCTGGTCTTGGCTCCAGGTCGCAGATTTGGGACCACGCTCTTTTGCTCTGGGACTGATGGGCTACCCAGATTATGCTTTTCTCATGGTTATGCCGAGATCAGAAGCAGGCGAGTCCAAACATACAAACATGCCTCAGACCCTTGCTGTGTGCACTTCTGCTAACATCCCTTTGGCTGAAGCAAGTCAGTGGCCAAGCCCAAGGTTAAGGAGTGAAATGTGTGTGCTGCCTATGGGGAAGCCATGAGAAGGGAGCGGGTGTATCATCCTACTACAAGGGCACGGAGAGTTGGGGTCAATAACTCAACCATGATTCTCCATGTTCTGAAAACATGAAAAGGGAAAAATGGAACTTCCCCACCCACTGCACACCCCTTTAGCTCAGGAAGTGAGCATGTGCAAATGCTTAAGGCTTAAAACCTGTGACAATTGGCAGAGTTCTTGCTGCCTTTCTTATCTATTCTGTTTATCCATGTTTGTCTTTGCAAACTTCAGGTCCTAAGCTCTGATGTCACATGGGCTGGTTGGTGTGAAAGGCGTTTTGGGGGAGTGCTTTCTGGTCAGTGCAGTTCTTTTGCCTGGTCTGCACTTTGCTCTCAGGATTTGTCCATCTGGCCCGTGGTTCACGGCCTTGTGGTGGGGGCTCCATCACAAGCTCAGGGTGGTGGTTGGGAAGGAGCTGATGAGGACACCATGAGGGTGGCATGCCTAAGGCCTGTGCGGAGAAGACTGTGATGCCTCCAGAAGCTTCCTGATTAGCATATGAGCTGAGCCTCAAAGACCGGCCGGAGCTGGTGACTCAGGCCGGAGGGCAGGGGCTGGGGAAGAGGGGTGGTCCAGAGCTGTACAAGTTCTAGGGCACTACAAGACGGTGTGAGGAGAACTGAGTGGGGAAGGTGGTCCTTCACAGGAGGTAGACACAGGAAGGCCTCAAAGGAGAAGAGTGGACCAGGGCACGGGAGGCCTGGCTCTGAGACGCGCTTCAAGGAGGCCTCCAGCTATAGTGGGAAGGATGGGCCGGAGGAGCGATGACCCCCTGAGCCATTTTTCTTTGCATCTGGAAGAAGCCAGGGGTGCTTCCTGTAGGCAGCAACAGAGCACCGCCATTCTCACAGGGAGGCTTGGAAGTTCCGCCCTCCCTGAGAGAGACTAGGAATGATCTGCAGGCCGGCCCTTTGGGGAGCTGTGTGGGGGCAGAATTTGCCCACAAAGAGGCTGAGCCTAAATTGGGCTGAAGCTGCAGGGATCCCCCCTCCCCTGTTGTCCCATCTGGGGCAAGAAAGGGCACCTAACGGTTTGAACCTGAGGCTTCACACTATGCATTGACATATATCATTTAATCCGTGTGACATGCCCAGGAGGTAGCTATTTAATTCCCATTTGACTGCAGAAGACACTAAGCTCTAAGTTAACTGACTTTCTTATGACCCTGTGTGCAAGAGTAAGACCCCAGAACTTCTACAATCTGAGCTCATGTCCTTCCCAGCCTACCACGTGTCTCAATGTGTGATCCCATGACATTGGGGATGGTTTAGGAACTGGGACTTAGGACCAGGTATTGACTTCAACTTGTACTATGCACCCCCACCCCCCCCACCCCCCCCCACAAACACACATACAGGTGGTGCTCTGTTGCTGCCTACAGGAAGCATACACATTTCTTACCGCCTTTCTCTTTAGTACTTGTCATTACCTTGGGTTCTGTGTTATTTTACTGATTTGTCTTGGTTACTGTGTCTTTCATCACCAGAATGTAAGCTTTGTGAGGGATTTTGGTGTTTCATGCACTGCTGTATCCCCAGCAGCTAGAACAATGCAGGCATGGGACAGATGTTCCACAGGCATTTGTTGAAGGAATGAATGAGATGCCAAGTGACATCCTCGCTGCTGACAAGTCTTGAATCAGCTTCTTACTAGGATTTTGACATCTGTCAGATGGTGTGCACAGCCATCTTCCACTTGCTTATTGGATTGGTCCATAGTTCCCATGAAATAACGTTGAAAGTTACAAATACCCTATATGAAGACAAAACAGCAATTTGAAATTGAAAGAGGCTGCTGAGTTCGAGTCCAGTTCCTCACTTTGCAGCAGTGAGCAACTGAGGCCCCGGATGAGTTGCCCTGCAAAGTGAGGCAGGGCAAGTGGTGGTGAGATAAGACTGGGTCCCTGAGAAGTCTAGATCAGTGCATCTTCTCTGGCCTGTCCAGACTCCTCGAGAAACCACGGCTGTGGACTCAAACGGAATTGCAGCAGGTTCTTCCTTAACTGGAACTCAAGCAACCAGCATGGCAAGGAACTGATTGCCAGCTGCTTGAGATTTTGATGGTTGCTTGAGAGTGCCAATGGCTTGGGTTCCAGTTAACAGAGAGTCTACTTACATTTATCAAGCATTTACCAATCCCCCTGGATGCCGGTTAACTGAGAGTCTACTGTATTACTAACAGTGACCATAATAGCATTTACAAACAAGGCAGACATTCTGAAAAAAATTAAAGTTAATGAAATTAACTAAAGTTATGAAGAAGCACAACAAAACATCTCCTAACTCAATTTTTAAGATGGAATTTATTTTGGTAAATATTAATGTAGATGCAAGTTGCTTTGCAACCATTTACGTCGACAAAATGAAAGGTGACTTTAGAGGTGATGACATAAAAGCTTATGAATGTGGCCGTTCCTACTTGTCACCAGGCTAGGTTCTCAAAGTCCCCTTGGCAGTTGACTCCTGTTTCATCCATTCTCTTCCGCTCTTCTGTATCTACTGGGCATAGTCACTTTGCAGCATGCCTTTCCCTGCACTCTCTCGGCCACCTTCAAGACCAGTTCAGGACTGGTTGGTGATGTTGCCACAAAGCATCACATCAGCAGGTATGAATTGTTCTCAATTCTGGGGTAAGAATTGCCACATTCTTCAAATTCTCTGTACTAAATGTAATCTGCTCTGCACCCCAATCCTGTGGTGTTGGTTGGGTATGCAATCTGTCTTTTTGGAATCCCTCTCCTGCCTCTCCAGTTCAGAGAAAGTTCCCTATACGCCCCCAGCTATGAAGGTGTCCCCGTTAGCATCACACTGCCTCGGTGTCTTTGCTGCTATTCTCCAACAGGCCCTATCTTTTTTCCACCTCTCCCAGTGTCTTGGGTCTTGGCAGTTTCTTGGTAATATTGTCATTAGGTAAGTAACAGGTGTCATTGAATCTATGAAGAGAAGAGCTTGACAAATCTGGGATCCTGGATTTCAACTTCTGACCAATTCCTAAACCTTAGACCATTGATCCTATTCAAATGGCCTTTTCATTAGGTTAATAAAAGTGAGTGAATCCGCTCAATCTGTGGTTAGGAGGAGGAGAGAAGAAAAAGGAAGTGGGTGTCCTCACACCTGGAGCTTGTTCTGGGTGAAGGCTTCTCTGTGCCAGGCTAAGCGCGGGCTTCTAGAGAGGCTAGAAGTCAGGACTGCATGTGAAATTAGACGTCAGCTAATTCAATCATGTTCAAACACTGATGTCCAAAAGGCATAGATTTAAGGAAGCACATTAAAGGCAGTGGTGATGCGGCAGGCAGGAACCACCAGCTAGAGACCCCTAACCCATCAGGGTCCCAGTCATTGAACAGGCCAGGTGCTGGGCCTGGCGCTGCTAACCTCGTCATACCGCCCTATGCCTCTGGGCATAGGAAGAGAATTCTCCTTAGGGTGAAAGTCAGCAGGAGTTGTCCCAGGGTGTACCTTGCTTCCTTCCTGATTCTGGAAGGTGCTCACACCCTCGGGAGGCAGCAGGCCTCCTCCGCAGGCTACTATGGTACTGTCTTCAGAGAAATGGTTCACATACCCTGGCTATTTGTTTTTTGTAGTGGAAGCCACATGGAAGGTCTAAAGATCACATAGCAAGATACAAATCCCATAGAAAATAAACCTTTTATTTAAAAAAGAAACCCTTTTCTGATGTGTTTGATTTGTGCCACTTAGGAGAAAAGGAATTTGGAATGGGGACAGAGGAGGCCGCGCATGCTGGGAGGAGGGTTGGGGTTCTTTAAATTCAGCTTTTTCTTCCTTGCCCGTGCAGTGCTTGGGGCAGGAGACAGGAAGCCAGGGGCCTCTGATGTCCTCACTATTCTAAGATGCTTGGATTAGGAGGCTATTTTTAGCACTAGCTGCCCTGGTCAGCAAGGCAATGAATCAGTCCTCAGGCCAGGTGGCACGAATCCTAGAGGGATCAGGAGATGCGAGACGGGTGCCCTCTGTGGGGACCTCGGAGGCAGGTTTCCTTGCCCACAGGTATGCTGCGGGCTGCATCACTGTTCTTTCTGAGTCACATCCTCTCCTTGCGTTACAGCTGCGTGTGTAGCCAGCACTCTCACTGACACACACACGTGGTCACTGGTTGTATGCTGGGCCGATGCAGGGCATACGGAACGTGGGAGGCTGAAATGGGGAAAAGCCAGTCCCCTCTGGTGCTGTGGTCCAGCTTGATAAGAGGGGACCCGAGGGGTCTCTTAGGGGCTCACATTCCTCCTTGGATGGGTCCCTGGCACCTACTGCCTTGGGTGGGGGTTGAATGAAGTCCCCAGCAAGGATTCTGATGGTGAAGGTCATCTTTTCTTCCCCTAACTGCATAGAGCTTGGCAGAGGCGTGGCCTGTTTCTATTGAAATGCACCTGGATTTGGGCCCGCAGGACACAGAACCGCAGCCTCCATCCGGCACACCCTGGGCCTGTGCTGCCGGCCTCTGGTCAGGGAGCAGATGTGCTTCACTGTGCCCTCCCCACCCCTCTGTTGCTGCTCACATCTGGTCCCTGGGTCTTCTCTGCCTCTACCACATGTCGTGGCTGGCCTGACACCCCTAGGTAGCAGGAGGGGTAGATGGGCCCAGCACAGCACCGCGTTTCTTCCTCATAATGACCCCATGGTTTGGCTGCCCAGAGTGTGGTCTGGGTTTGATAAATGCCAGGGAAGGCTAGTACTGTCCTGTTCCAGAGAGCCAGCTTTGAGAGTCCTTCAGGTGTTTATACGCCATTTGTCACTCGCGCTGTTACAATGTGGCCCCTCTAGCACCCCTGGATGTAGGTCAAAGGGGCTTCCCTCAGCCCTCCCTACTCACTCTTTACTGACCTCTTGCCGCATGTTTCCAGGAGGGCCAGAGAAATTAAACCCCTTGGGAGTCTGCATCACACAATAATGCCCTTTCGGTGGAGATGGGCCTCATTCATTCATTCATTCATTCATGGTGTGATAAGCTCTCCTCACCAGATGCCAGGCTTGTTTGGGGCTCAAGGACCAGAGACAAGCAGGCTAAGTTCCCATTCCTGAGGGTCCCACAGAACAGTCAGGAAGACTGATGATGCAAGAGAAGCAAGCATGTGGCAGGGGTGCCCTGGAGACCCAGGAAATGCAGAAAGAAGACAAGGACTTCATCTGAGCAGATCCTGGGGAGCGTGGAAGACCTAACACACCACAGGCCCTTTGCTGAGGTTGGGGTTTAGGAGTCCACAGCCCAGGGAACACCCGGGGAGGGGGGAGGTACACAAACAGCCTGGCCCAGCTCCTCTCATTGCCAGTCAGTGGGCACCATGAAGGGTCCTTAGACCGGGGGAGACGTGAGAAGGTTGCATGGGTAGAATAGCAGCCCTGGCTGTGGGCAGAGGCACATAAGTGGGGCAGGAAGCCGTGGTGGGGATTTCAGCATAGAGTCAGGTCCCCAAGACAAGGAGAGGGATGGCAGGTGGGCCTAGGACAGAGTGCTATCAACTCAGACAGCTCTTCTTGGGTCCTGATGGTTGTGGGGCGCAGGGTCGGGGAGGGGCAAGGCAGAGAGGAGAGTCATGGTGGTTCCTAGATCTCTGGCCTGCGTGTTGCAGGGAGGTGTGACTGCGTACAAGATGAGGACCTGGGGCAGGAGCAGGCCTTGGACAGGCCTCTGGGGGAGGAGATGACCTCATGCTGGGGCGCGGGGAGTTCAGGGGCCTGCGGTCCATTGCAGCAGAGCCTGCTAAGCAGCCGTGGGTCACTTGGCTCTGCTACCAGAAAAGCGGCCTGCCAGGATTGTTTTTCTTTTCCTTTCTCTCCTGTCTTCTACCTCCAAGCAAGTAACAAGGAAAGGGTGGCACCAGGAACGTCCACTGTTTTCACTTGCTCTGCTCTGGCCTCTAGCTTCTCTCACCTCAGTCCCTCTTCACAGAGCAGGCCCAGGGCCTCTTCATAATGCGATGAAAACAGCAGGGGCTTTACAGCCAGACAGATGTGGGTTCAAATCTCACCCACTCCCTCCCCAGCTGCAACACAGTGCAGTTGGTTGTGAGAAAAGGAAGCCTGTGGCTGCTTGAAGCAGAAAGATGTCTTGAGAGGAGCTGGGTCTGCACCCGGTGTTGGACAGAGAGACTGGGGACTCAGGCGGGATGACGGGCAGGGACAAGCTACGCAGTAGGACCTAAGCCATGACCAGACAGCAGAAGTGCCTCTCTAGGACACTGCTGTCGCCCCTGCTGAGCAGCGGTATGAACGTGCTGCCGGCCCCTGCAGCCACCGCGGCCGCCCAGATGCCCTGGGTCTCTAGCTCCAGATGAAACACCCTACACTGGAGCCTCTGATGGGCTCAGGCAGGACCACACCTGAGAATGGCACCACGCTGTAAGATTTTAAAGACTACAAAAACATCTCACCCATAAGAACTTTATATGGAGTATGCGTTGAAACGATACTACAGTGCATATAGTGGGTTAAATCAGTTATAGCATTAAAATTAATTTCACCTTTTTACTTTCCTGAGTGTTCCTACAAAATATGTAAATTGACACCCGTGCCAGGCAGCTGTGGCTCACATTGTAACTCTACTGGACAGAAGGAGGACCGGGGGCTGGCGATTCAAATGCATGTGTGTGGGTGGATCTAGACTTCACCTCTCCCCAATAACTGCAGCGGAGAAGGCAGATCCTTGTCCGGAGGTGTTCCCACAGAGAGGGAGCTGACAATGGGGAGCCTGCAATGTCACTTCCAACTCTCAGCCTAACCAAAGCTCAGCAGAGCCCTCTCCTGCCCCCTGGGGGACTCAGGTAGGACCATATGCCTGAGTGCCTTTGGTGTGTGGCCCAGGGGTCCTGCCCGCTCTGGGGCTCTAGCCATGGAGGCCCTCCTGGGGTCACTGCTGGCCTGCGCCCCACCGCGCCCTCATCGGGGTGTGCTGGAGCATTTTCTTGGCTCTGGTGAGGGCTGCTTCCTCAGGGACAGCCACGTGGGGTGCCACTCCCACCCCTTCCCAGGAGTTGCCGTCGGCTGCCCCCACTGAGTGGGCTGTGGGGATGGTGATGTAGAGGTGGGTGTCATCCATGTGGTAGGTTTGTGGAGGTTGGCAGCCCCCTCTGGTCACCTCCCCGAGAACCAGGGCCTGGCCCAGCCGCTTCGTGATGTAGGTAAATTCTTCCACAGCACCGGCCGTCACACCGCTGGTCAGAATGACCACACTCTTATTGGAGCCGTAGCGTTCACCTGCGACAGAAAAGCAAGGCCCTTCAAGGAGCGGGGGTCAGGTCAGCACTCTGGGAGACCTGCCTGCTCCGTACGGTCTGGACTCACAGGGAGGAGGGTCTGTGATTTAGTTTGCATTGTTGTGTTCACACACCAGTCCACCTTTCTGAGCCCCAGTTTCTGCACCTTCAAGGGGGGCTAAGAAAGTGTACCCAACCCTGAGCATTTCAGCTTCAGAGCCCTCTACCCCCATGCAGGTTCTTTCATCACCAAAAACGGGACAAGGCTTGGCTTTTCTGAGGAAAGAGCGCACCTCCTTTTTGTGAATAATTAGAACAATTAACCTGACCAGAACCTCTTTTCACTTTGGACCCTCGGAAGAGCCAAATTTATGACTTGACAAGCCTCTAGGAAAATGATGTCCAATAGCAATGCAGCGTGAGCCAGAATGCGAGCCACAAATGTCATTTTAAGGTTTCTGGCAGGCATGTTAAACAAGTATAAAGAAACAGATGAAGTGAATTTTAATGATGTTCTAATTAACTCAATATATTCCAAAATATATTCATCTGAAAAGTGTAATCAATGAAATTATTGATGAGACATTTTAAATCCTTTCCATAAAAATGTCTTCAAGATCTGGCATTCACTTCACACTTTACACATCACAGTTCATGAGCCACATTTCCACGCTCAGTGGCTCCCCTATTGGACATCACTATTCTAGGACACTGTGGCCTGAAGATCTGAGTTGATGTTGAATTCTTAGTCGTGGAGGTCTATTTTCATTTAGAATTCAGCTGGTTCTGATTTTTATTTACATTTCGCTATATTATTGAATGTGTGTCTTGGGAGCTCTCCCCAAGTTCTTGTGTGATAGGAAAGTACACAAATGAAAATTGTGGGGTTAGGTAAGCTGGGATGGCTCAGCGGGGTTAAGCTCTCGCTTTGAAGCCCCGAGGACCGAGGATCGAATCCTGGCTCCGGCCCAGGCGGACCCACATGCTGAACTGGGGAGTTTCCACAGTTCAGTTTTCTCTCTGCCTCTGTCTCTGTGTCTTTCTCTTTTTCTGTCAAAAAAAAAAAAAAAATTGTGGGGTGATTTTATGGTCATAGCCATACCCCCTCTTGGTCTCCCAGCCCCTTCTTGTTGAAGGGAGTGCAGGTTCCTTGGCCTTGTGTCCTGGGTAAGGGGGATGGAATAAGGCCATCCACCAGGGACACGGCTGGGAGGGTTGTGACTCGCTAAAGCACGGGGCCCACTGCTCCTCCAGCCACTGCCCTGGGCCTAGGACAGGTAACAGAAACCCTGTCAGCATCAGAACTTTCTCTAGGCAGGTGTGTTGAGCTGCTGCTGAGAGTTCGGGTAAGATGAGCACTGGAAACCCTGTGGGATTTGGTGATGTGCAGGGGGATTCTTCTAGTCTTGCAGGCTGATGGCTGTAGTGGGGGGATTGGGGCTCATTTTGGTTTTAGACAAGCCAGTGTTTAAATTTTGGCTCTTTCATTTATTAGCTGAGTGATGTTAGGGTATTCTACCCAGCTGAGACTCATTTTTCTTCTCTAGAAAACGGGCATAATGGTATGAATTTTGTAGGATTAAAGATCGTACGTGCAAAGCACATGGCATAAGACAGAGACTTTATATTCCACTTGCTATTACTTGTACCTAAACCCAAAATTTCTTTCTCAAATTTTCTGGAAGTTTCTAGAATGAGAACAGAAAGAGGGCTTCTGCACGCACCAGTAAGCTGGGTGTGGGTCCAGAGCTCACTGACATTGTCATTGGGCTGGCTGTAGATTTTGTCCAGCAGAATGGGAGGACCTTCCTCGAAGAAGTAGGAGCACAGGGCAGAGATGGAGGAGGTTGGGCCGCCAATGTTGAACCTAAAGGAAGGGAGTGGAGGCCACTGAGGGCAGAGCTCACAGGGAGGCCCTAGGTGCCCCTGTGGGAATCCAGGATCTTTGGTGGAGGGTGCTAATTCGGGCAGCCTCAGTCCTCCTACAGAATTCTCTGGCTAGCATTCCCCAGGGTACTAGTCTCTTGAGAACAAGAGACTGGTCAAGTTCATGTAGAATATACTGCATACCATACTCACCCCTTCTGATCACATCTCAGTACATTGTGTGATACATATTGAATACATGACATTAAAGGCTCTGACAAGTCCTGTGTCAGGAACTTGTTGAGGAAATTCCTCTACGCATTGACCATGGACTACTCCCCTGCATCCATGCTGCCTATGAGCGGAACACATTTTGGGAACAGGGTCCTCTCCAGTTGCATTCTTGATAATTTCACAAAACCCATTAGGCACCTTAGTTGAGCTGTCCTAATGTGGCACTTACTGTGGTGGCGTGCTTAGAGTTATGGAACTGAACTGCAAGTGAGAACCCTGTGTTTGTCCCAGGTCATTCACGTATTACCCCGTGTTGTGACCTGGGCCCCTGTCTCCTTATCTGGGAAATGAAGACGGCAAGGCTGGCAGTGTGTTAGGGGCCTTCTTCTGGCTAATGGTCTGGGACGGCCCGGCTGGGTTCAGGGCACGTGACCTTGGCATCTGAACTTCCAAACCGCAGGTTGGAAGGGTCTTTAAGCAAAGCACACCTGTATGTTGGCACAATTAAGCAGATAGGGGCTTAGCATATGGGTTGTTGGGCTGTTTGATAGAGTATTTGAAGAATAAAGAGATCAGAGCCCAATTCTGGTCACACATCTGTTTCTTTTCCAGGGAGAAAAACCAACCTCTGGGGTCCAGAGCCACCTAGTGACGACTAAGGTAAGAGCCATGGTGATGCTGCTGGCCAACTACCAGGGGGCTGGAGCTCGTCTCAGCCAGCTCCAGCTGCGGCTCTTTGGTAGTTGGTATGGGTGGGCGTCAGAATTGTCTGCATTCCAGGGGAGCAGTCCGCCCCTTCCCACTTGATGGAGGGTGCCCAGGGCAACCCTACCGGTAGACCTGGGAGTCACAGGGGGTCTGGGCCTGGCCACTGCCCGAGGCGTTTTTCCAGAGCCTGTTCCATGAGGGGAACACATGTCCATGAGGCATGCACTTACAGAAGCAGAAGGGAGGTGGCTAGCTAAAGCGTCCCTCCAACAATCATTTTGTGAGGCAAAGAATTTTTTTTGCAATACTAGTGGCTAAATTGAAAATTCTCTCTGGGACTCTAGATTCATCATCCCCATAACCAGGGTGGCCATGGGCTGGTTTTATACAATGTGAGCTGTGACCACAGGTAGAGAGGCCTAGCTGTCCCAAACATGACTGCTCATTGGAATCATCTTTGGTGACGCCTGTCAAATATACAGACCATCGGTGTCACCCAGGAGCTTTGGACTCAGTATGACTGGTGTGGGGTACTGGAGTCAGCGTTCTTTCTGTCTCCTTCCCTCTCCCTCTCCAAGGAGTCCTATGACCAGGCACATTTGGGGACCACTGAATGAGCACAGTAATTCTCAGCCTTCAGTGCACATTGGGATCACTGTAGGAGCTCTAAAAACCTACCAGTGCTAGGGTCTCACCCAGTCTATTAAACCAGAACCCCTGGGCTAGCTGGCCAGAACCCTGATGACTGGGTGACCTTGACCCTTTAGGCTGCTGTCCGTGTCCCAGGGTCCTTGTTCTCCCTGCCCATAGTTTTGACTCTTCTGGCAATTGTCCTGGCTTGGCCTGGAACCACTGACCCCCAGCCCACTGACCTCATGTCAGTAATTATGGCATCTGTGTGCACAGTCTTCTTCCAGACATGCTCCACCAGCAACTCTGAGACCTGGGTGAGCAGCTCGCATTCTCCAAACATGTCAAACCTCAAGTAGCCGATGTTGCCCTCAAGCACACTTGTGTGGAAGGAGAATCTGATCCAGTCTTCAAAGACTTCAGGGGAAAGGATCCGGAATATTGGGAGGTCCAACTCAGTGTCAGGAGTGGAGCAGAGTTTAAAGCTTGGGAAAGTGGACACCTTGGATTTCCTTCATATCATGAGAAATATTAAGGGTGTGCAAAGAGCTAACATTTCTGAAGGAGTAATAGGTACCAGGGCCTTTTTCCGTGGTGTTGGGGATGACGTGGGTGGTGGCCCTAGAATGTAAGCCCACATGTGGTCAGCAGTCTCCTTACTGAAAATGCTCAGGGGGGCTATTTCCACACCCTGGTGTCCAGAGCTAAAAGGCCCACACATGATCTTCATTCTGTCTTCCCTGACCTTACCAGACATTTTTTGATGTCCCATTTTCCTCTCCTCTCCCAGGACAAGGAGAGAGGTGACATGAGCTACTGGGCCCCTGAATCTTTACCAGGGTCCTAACCCTGTGCCCAGTACCTTGCAACACTTACTATCACTCCTATGGCCACCCTGTAGAGTAGACACCATGGTCCCCATCTTTTTAATGAGGAGCTGAAGCACAGAGGGATTAAGTAACTTGCCCAAGGGCACACAGCCAGTAAGTAGTGAAGACATAATCTGAACCCATATATGACACCAAACCCTTAACTCTGACTACACTGGAAAGGATTAAGTCCTCAATTTGAATCTGGGGGCCCTGTGAGCCTCTCACAGTACTGACACTAACTAGGCTCCCCCAATATGCTGGGGCTCCCACCTTTTTCTCCAAAGCTGCTGGAAGGCCAGAGGCTCTGTGAGCTGACAGGGACAACCCTGTTGACTGGGGGACAGCCTGCAGGCCCTGCTGTGACACTCAATCACCCGCTCTGTGGCCACAGGTCACTCTGCTCTGCACCCTTCCAGGCCTCAGTTCCCCTTTTTGTCAAATGGAATAATGATTTTGCAGTTGATGCTTTGGCACCTTCTGCCCTCCTCTGATTTCAGCTGCAGCTGGAGCCCAGATGACAGGGTCTAGCCTCCACATCACCCTCGTGTTTTTTACTCTCTACTTCAGGACCTTCTCCAAGCTTCTCCAGAGTTTGAGAGAGTTTATGTCCCGTGGGGGGACTCTCAGCCAATGGAGAACAGGACCTTCACAGGGACGGCTTCGGGAGGCATTTCTACTTGTCGAGGTCCTGTTGGAATCTTCAGAAGCAACAGGCTCAATTATGCACCCACCTGTTGGCCTCTCCTCCTCTCCTCCTACTCTGCTCACTCCCTCACTCCTGCTTCAACAACTACCTCCCACATAAATTGCCTGCACCCAAGCCCTTGTCTCAGGCCCTGCTTTCAAGGGAACCCGGCACACCTGCTGCCCTGACTGTGCAGTGAAATCACACATGGTAAACGATGTGGGAGATGCTGTAAATGGTGTTTTTTGATGGAGCTCTTCGCCGATGGGGGTATCTGGTGAATCCTCCGGCTTACATTGGCCAATGGCCCGAAGAACTTTCCCTCATCCACCCACACCAAAACTCCTCAGCACTGATTTACCTTTTCAGTGTTTCCCCGAACTTCAGTGCTGGCTTTCAATAGCCTGACCACAACAGCCTTGCTCAGAATTTCCCATCCGGCCGGCCCTTGGATCAGGCCCCATGTCCACTGAGGGCAGCTCCTTCAGAATGCAGGGCTTTGCATTGTGGGGGGTGGGAGGAGGAGAAGGCAGTCGGCACCTGAGCAAGCCAAACCATTGCTGGGGGGTCTCTGGGCTGTGCTCTGGGCCCCTGAGCAGCCAAGGGCCTGTGTCCAGGCTGCACCCTTTAGCTCCAAGGCACGGCTAGGCCAGGCCCTTTGCCTGCTTCCCTATCTCCATTCCCCAAACTCATCCACACAACTTGTGGACCCCCGAGGCAGGCAGGCGGTGAGCATAACACAAACCCCACATTTCCAGAGAAGGAAATCCTAGTGCTGTCATGCGACCTATTGACCTTTTCCTGTCAACACTTCCTGTCACTAAGCCAAGAGTGCAGCTCCTTTTATACCAGGACTTTTCAAACTGAGTTCCTGTGGGTGCCAGTGTTCTACAGAGGTGCTTAGGACCCCATGGGCACAGGGAATGAACAGGCTGACGGGGTGGAGAGAAAAAGAGGTGACTGGTGAAAACTGCATCATGAAAGCAAGTCTGGAAGCCATTGTCTTGCACGCTGCACAGAGCCCTGGATGTGTGGACAGTTGGTCAACTCCCTCCTGGGTCTGTGCTGGGCAAGTGTCCCTGTAGCTCACTTGCATGGGCACAATCCCAGGAATGTGGTCCTTGGCATCCTCAGGGAGATGGGTTGTCTTCAGGTGTGGGTCCCTGGACAGTAACTGCAGGTCTGCCCTCAGCATCTCAGCCAGGGCCTCTTCAGAAGTCACCTTCGAATAGCAGCTCTGCAGAAGCCTCAGCTTGGCAGCTACCTTGGCCCCCAGCTCTGGGGAGGCATAGTTATCGATGACCAGCTTCGCGCTGTCTGCAGCACAGTGGGCACTTTGACATGCAGGGCCACTATGTCCTGAGCTGTGGAGAGGGCTTTGCTCATGGGCACAGTGATGTCGTGCTCCACCCCTGCTAGGTCCCAGGCCTCCCCTGTGCTGGCGCTCAGGGCCACCTGTGTGGGCATGGAGGCGTAGAAGGGGCTGCTGCCCACCTGGTAGATACCCACAGACAGTGCGCCTCCAGCCGTGGGCTCCCTGGTGACTGTGGTGCAGGTCCTGCATGGTGTGAGCAAACGCCTCAGCTGCTGACCCACTGGTGTGGCTCATCAGGATGTAGAGGTCCTTGTGGGGGCCATAGCGCTGTCCAGCCACCTGGGGCAGGGTGCACACCTCCGTGACCATCGAGGTGGCCCTGTCAAAGACAGAGTACAGGAGCTGGCAGGGCTCCGCTTCAAAAGGGTAGGAGCAGAGCAGGGGCACAGCTGTGGAGTAGCTGCCAGGGTTGTAGCGTAGGTCGACGATCAGCGAAGCCATGTCCATTAGCTGCTGCCACACTAGCTCTACCAGCTGAGACCCAAGAGCCTTCGCTATTTCCAGCTCGGCCATGGCGTCAAAACGCAAGTAGCCCAGCTGGCTGGGCAGCACCTCTGTCTTCAAAAGGGCCCCGATGAGGTAGGAAAGCTCCTCTGGGGAGAGCATGGCAGGGGGTGGTGGGGGCATTTCCTCTGCCACCAGCTCGCTGCGGCTGTGGAACACCAGCAGACAGTGGTCCCCAGACATCTCCTGCAGGTGGGCTGTGAGCTGGGAGGCCAAGGGGTCCAGGTCCACAGCTGATCGGTAGGTCCCCTGGGCCAGCTTGGCTCGAAGCAGCTCTCCCATCTGCCCAACAACCTCTGGCCTGGCGTAGTGGACCTCCAGCAGGTGCCCAGTTCCCTCTACCCAGGCCCCCAGGCTGCCGTGGAACTCCAGCACCTCCTGCGCTCTGTCTGGAGCTGCCTCCACCAGCATGATGGCCACGGGCACCACCCCACCCCCGAGCCAGCCCTCCCCGGGGCACAGTGAGTGCCAGGGGCGTCTCCAGCAGCGGCACCATGTGGCTGTGCAGCAGGCTGCTGGCTGTGACCTCACCCAGCAGCGTGGCCCAGCCCAGCGACTTCATGAGCGAGGCCAGCTCCTTGGTGGCGGTGGCCGTGCAGTGGCTGGGGAGCAGGTACACCCCGCGCCGGGATCCATGGCGCCGGCCCAGCAGCTCTGCGCTCCTGGGTGACGTCGGTGCGGCAGTCGTGGGTGCTGAAGAGGAGCACGGGGCCAGTGTCTGGGGCCTGGGAGTGGGACAGCGGCAGGGGCACCGCAGAGGGCGGCCCCTGGCTTCTGGTGCAGGCCCATGAGGAGATGGTTCATGTCCTGCAGGGGCTCCCACACCCGGTGCAGGATGTGTGGGCCCAGCGCCTCCAGCACAGAGACCTCAGCAAACCTGTCAAATCGCAGCTAGCCCACATGGCCAGGCAACACCGACACCTGGAACACTGAGTCCACCAGGGCCTGCGGGCACACTCATCCTCCGGCACCCCTGGGGCCACCTCCAGAGGGTTATCGGTTTCAGTCCCAGGCCCAGAAGAGGTTTCCCTGGGCCTGATGGCCTGCACCATGAGCCTCGGGTCCTCAGACATGGCCTGGAGACCGGCGTTGAGCTTAGTGATCAGCTCGGCCTCAGACACCACCGCAGAGAAGTCCGCGCTGGCCACGTGTGGCAGCAGGGCAGGCACACGGCCGACCCTTGTGTAGTCGTCCTGTAGGGCCTCCCGGAGGCGCTGCAGGACTCCTGGCAGGGCCCTGCGCAGTGTGAGAATGGTCAGGGCCTTCTCTAGGGCCTGCTCTGCAGGGATCCTCACACAGGGCAGCACCCCACTGCCCTCCCACGTCTGGCTGCCCCCACCCAGGGGCCCCAGGGACCTGGACACAGGCACAGTGAGGAAGAAGTCAGACTGGCCTATCCTCAGCCTCTGGAGGTCCAGGGCACCCCCTCCAGTTTGCTCACCCACCACAATGACCCTGCACATCTGTTGGAGGATGGAAGCGATGTCCTCCCCCCCTCCTCTAGTGTGGCCACTGGGGAGGACCACCACATCCTTGTCAGCACTGTACCTCTCTTCCAGGACCTCAGGCAGGGTCCAGAGCTCAGTGGTTGTATTGGAGGGACAGTCATAGATGGTGTCTACGTGCAGAACTGTGTTTCCTGGTTGCAGGTAGGAGATGACATAGGGGATGCCGGAAACGTGGCCCCCAGTGCAATGGTGGAGGTCTAGCACCAAGGCAGAAGTGCCCACAAGCTTCCTCCAGATATTGGCCACCAGGAAGCCCCCCAGCTTGCTCACCACCTCCTGACTTGGGATGTCATCCACCCACAGGTAGCCCACATTGCCCTCCAGAACATCATGGTCGATGACCTGCAGCCAGGCCAGTAGCTCGTCTTGTGTGAGGTTGTTGAGTGCTGGGGCTTCTTGGGGAGCCTTGAGGGTATGGGGCTTATAAGAGATGACCAGGTGAGGGTCGTTCAAGGAGCTCTGTACCCAGGCTGTCAGGAAGTAGGCCGGTGTCTGAGGGTCTGAGATGCCTAAGATCTCGTGACTCCTGATGGCCTGCTCAATGGCTTCTTGCATTCCCATCAGGTTCTCCGGGAAGCATTAGTTATCCAGGAGAATCTTGGCCATGTCTAGCACCAGGCTTGGTTGGAAAAGGTGTGCAGGGCCAGCCAGGCCACACAGCAGTGTAGATAAGAGCAGGGCCCATTCTCTCATCATGGGGATCCAGAAGGAGGACTAGTTCCCACACAAAAGCTTCCTCAGCAAGGCCACAAGTGCTGCCCTGTGTGGCCTTTCTTCCTTGTCTTTCTCAGCTGGCAGACAGAAGGTCTGGGGCTAAATGTGGGAGTTGGGGTGAGGCTTCTGCCAATAAGCTTTTAATCTGTCTAATTCAAGCACATCAGCACTGGGGACTGTGCAGAGGGGCCTGAGGTGGTTTGACTCAGAAGGTATGTTAAATATCTTGCTGTGTCACCTCTGCACATAATAATTTGAATTTCTGCCACATGTAAGCACTATGCTCCATGCTTTAAGCTGACAGTCTTTCTTGCAAAGTGGAGTTATTAACCTGCAACTAAATAACACTTCTCCACTACACTGAGTGATCCATGCCTCTGGAATTAGGTAGAACTCGTTGGAAGCATGGTTCTGCCACTCTCTGCTCTATGGCCTTAGGGAAGTGTCTCACTGACTGTATAACTAAGTGAGAAAATATGTGTAAAGCACGGCAGAGTGTCAAACAAGGAGGGAGCACTGTTACTGGTAAGTTCTCCCTGTTAGACATGATCTCTTTTTTATAGCTGAAGAAACAGTTTAGTAGGTAGGGGGTTGGAGAGTCACCAGCTCAGACAGTGTAGAGGTTGAGTCGAAGGCCCTAGTCAACTTTAGGCCTTGAAGTTCGTTCCTATGTCCTGCTAATGACTCCAGGGAACCAAAGTGGTTTCTTGGCAGCTTTCAAACTACAGAAATGAAATGCCTGGACCTCAATGTGGGGTTTGGTGATCAGTGATTCCAGGTCTAAGGAGTGTCTTTTCTCCTACTGGCTGAGGGCTTGGCCCACTGCCCACTGCCCACAGGGAAAACTGAGTGAGCAGTAAGATTTGGGTGTCTGTCATTCCAGGCCACACAGGTATCCAGACCACTCTCCCCACCTGCATGGAGCACATGGGCCAGTCCCAGGTGAACCAACCTCTGGACCTCAGGTTCCCAGTTCCTGTTCCTTCACACAGAGGTGATGTGGGTCCTTCCTACAACCCGGAACCCCTGCTTTTTCTCTGCTTGCCTCCAGGGGTGAGTGTTTCCCTCACTTAACAGATGAGACTATAGCTCAGAACAACTATTGCTCAAAGCACATTGGTCACAGCGCCAGGGAAGAGCTGTGGGAGGACACCCTGGCTCTGTGTCCCTCACTCCACACTGTTACCTCTAGCACACACTTCTTAGGCTACGTGGACAGCAGGCAGGTTCACGTGGGTGCCTCAGAAGACAGCCAGGGGAGGTGGCGTTGGGGACGGGGGGCTTTCTCAGCACACTTGAGAACCACAATCTGCTCTCCGGAAATCATTATCTGAGGATGTTTACCAAGTGGTTTATGAAGGCCAAAGAGGTCAGTTAGCTAAAAGAAACATATTTTTAGCTCATTAGGATTTGTTTAATGCCTGGTGACATATGGTCACATCACTCCACCATTTGCAGCCAATGAAGTGAGCCTGATTTATTATAACGATAAGGCCTTCTTAGTCCCTGCTGGGAAGACCGGGCCGTCTCCTCTGCCTCTGCTTGGAGAATCATGGGTCTGAGTGCATCTGGTCTTCTGAGGACACTTTCCTGTCACTGTCTGAGCTCAGCAGAGCCTCTGGACCAGGAAGGGCAGGAGGTGAAGACAAACTGGAATGAATCTCTTTTTAGGGAAAGTGCTCCCCTTAGACTCTTATTAGAATTCAGTCTCAGGACGGGATGCCTGGAGCTATTGCTGCACCTTGATTTAGGTGAATGGCTCAGAAACTCAGAGGAGAAACTAAACTGGAGGCTGTTGCAAGTCACTGGGGTGCTAGCGTTACACGGTGCCTGCAACTTGCCCTCTTTGGGTGTGGTCTGAACCCACTGGTAGGAAATTCTGTCCTGAAGTTCTCCATACTCTCCAGGAGCTGGGGTGTCCCAGCCCCCAGAAATGGAGAACATAAGCAGGTGGTAGAGGCTAAGGAGAGCAAGTCCTAGAGTGGGAGCCAGGAGATGCTGTCCACCTTCCCATCCGGCCAGCTGGACATTGGCCCAGGGGATACAGAGTCCCATTATGAGCTTGGGGGTTGAGCTTGGAGTTGTGATGGAATCAGAAGCCCCTGCCTCCCCACCCCCTCACCTGTACAAATAGCCACACAGGCAGAATTGTCAAGGGCATGGGCTTAGGGGCCCCTCCTAAACCTTACTGTTTTCTTGGGTACCGATCTAGATTAGGTGATATAACTGCTCTGTGCCTTGGTTTCCTCAAAAAGTAGGAAAGCCTCACACTATTGTTATGACAGTGTTAGCAGGAATAATGAAGCTGAGGACTCAGTAAGAGTTGGTGAGTGGCAGCCTGTGATCGGAGCTTCTCTGTGGGGTTGGGGAGAGACAATCCAAGGGTCAGGGATTATCTTTAGGAGCATGGGGTACTGTGTGCTGCTGAGGCCCCAAACCTTCCACAGGCTTCTGTAGGCCCGGAGAGTTTGTACACCTGAGAAATGCCCCTACTTGGTGTTCACTCCAGAACACGTCCTGCAGTGACCCCAGCATAATAAACTTAAATGGCTCATAAGGTGTGCTGTTGGGATGGTCAAAAGGAGAATGCCTAGAGTCTGGGCAATCCAGGAAGCAATGAGTTGCCTATTACATTGTGGATTCACTCTTTGCAGTGGCCAGAGGTCTTGTCTATCTGGTTATTTATCCATCCACTTACCTACCCACCTACTTACTCATCCATATCCATCTATCTATCTATCTATCTATCTATCTATCTATCTATCTATCATCTATCATTTATCTATCAATGTATCTATCTATCTATCTATCTATCTATCTATCTAATCTATCTATTCATATCTAGGACAGAAATGCATGCTTAATATCTTAAGAGACTACATAACTGTCTTTCTAAATATAAATTTCTATCAGAAACATATAAGACTTTCAATTTCTAAACACATCAATACCAACAATTGGCATGGCTAGACATTTTAATATTAGCCATACCAATGGGCATAGAGTGGCTTCTCATTGTGATTTTAATTTGTATTTCCTTGTTGACTAATGGTGTTGAGCATATTTTTATATATTTGTTGGCCATTTGTATATATTCTAAGGTAAAATGTCTAGGTACTTAAATATTTTGTTCATTTGTTGGAGGTGAGAGAAGGGAGGAGGTTATTTGTTTTATTATTTATTTATTTATTATTATTTTTATTTATTGTTAATTTTATTGGGGTGACATTGGTTGGTAACAATTAGATAGTTTCCAGATGTACAAATATACATTATATCACCTACGTATGTATTGCATTATGTGCGTACCACCAAGAATCAGCTCTCCATCCATTACTGTATATCTGGTGCCCCCTCCCCACTCCCACCCCCCTCTCCCACTCCCTCCCCCGTTACCCTCAGGTAACCACCAAACTATTGAGTGTGTCCATAGGTTTTCATTTCTTTGCTACTTTCGATTTTATAATCCACCTATATGGATAAAGAAGTTGTGGTACATTTACACAATGGAATACTACTCAGCAATAAGAAAAGATGAAATACAGTCATTTGTGACAACATGGATGGACCTTGAAACCATCTTATTAAGCAAAATAAGTCAGACTGAAAGAATCAGGAAACATACAACCTCCCTTATTTGCTTTATTATTGATAAAGTAAGAGTTACCGTATTTTCCGGCGTATAAGATGACCGGGCATATAAGATGACCCCCTAATTTTACAGTTAAAACATAGGTTTAGGCCTATATTCGCTGTATAAGACTACCCCCCACTTCCAAGGCAACATCAGTTCTTTTTTAATTAAATTTTTAATGAATGACATTTTTCGAACATACCCTAATATACCGCACATTGATACGATAAATGGAAGGTCTCTTCACAAATGGCAATGCCATGAACTTGACTGAGAAACAAGAAATCCAAAAGAGAACATTAACAATGATGGCATCATCTGGAAAGAAAATTACATGAAGAACTTGCAGAAAACGCTTGTTTGTGACTGACTGGGATGATAAGAGGTTTTTCTAGGCAGAGGAGCATTGTGAGC
>PVKE010014116.1:0-35457 GCA_004027555.1 Craseonycteris thonglongyai | reverse complement strand
TTAAAAGCCTTTTAAAAAAGAAACCTTCAGGCCCAGATGGCTACATTGGAGAATTCTACCAGCCATTCATGGAGGAAACAACACCAGTTCCACACAATCTCTTGTAGAAAACAGAAGAGAAGGGAACATTTCCCAACTCATTCTATTAGGCCCATGGCCTTGATTTCAAAACCAGACAAAGACATTACAGGAAAATAACAGACCAATATTTCACATGAACATAAACATAAAACACCTCAACAAAATATTAGCAAATCTAATCCAGCAACACATACACAGACTAACACCTCAAGACTGAGTGAGTTTACCATGGTACAAAGACAGGTTCATTGTTCAAAAGTCAGCCACACTGACAGATTAAAGAAGAAACACATGTGATTGCATCAGTTGATGCAGAAAAAGCATACCACAAAATTCAACATCTACTCATGATAAACACTCTCAGCAGAATAGGAGTGGAAAGGAAACACTCTCAATAAACAAGAGACACCAAAACCTATAGCTAACTCGACACTGGGAAAAGGTGAATGCTTCCCCTAAGACTGAGAAGAAGGCAAGTACGTCTGCTCTAAAGCAAGAAAGAGAAGCAAAAGGAAGAATTAAAATAGCCCTATCTATAAAGAGCATGATTGTCTACATATAAAATACCAAGGAGGGAAAGCCGGGATGGCTCAGTGGGTTAAGCGCTCACTTTGCAGCGCCGGGGACCGAGGATCGAATCCTGGGCCCTGGCCCATGCGGACCCATATGCTGAACTAGGCAGTGCCCCCAGTTCAGTTCTCTCTCTGTCAAAAACAATAATAAAAAAAAAAATTTTAAATACCAAGGAATCTATACCAAAAACTTCTAGAACTAGTAAGTTTAGCAAGTCACAAGAAACGGGCCAACAACAGAAATCAATCATACTTCTATCTACTGGCAATGGATAACTGAATAGTTAATCTTTTAAAAATATCATTTATGGGGAAGTCAGGATGGCTCAGCGGGTAGAGCACTCGTCTTACAGCCTTGGGGTCCGAGGATCGTATCCCAGCCCAAGCCTATGAGGACCCATATGCTGAACGGGGATGTGCTCCCAGTTCAGTTCTCACTGGGGTGAGCTTCCCATGTAGGAGGCCCCCAGCTCACAGAAGCATGCCTCCTATGCAAGAGGCCCCGGCCTAGTTCCTGCCCTGAGCAGCCCCACACCCACCTGTGGAGTGACTTTATGTCAAAACTAATGACCTACAACTATTGGAGATTGCTCTGGACCCTCCCCCTTCTCTCTGTCTCTATCTCTGTTAAAAACAATTTAAAAAAATTGTGAGGGGAAAAGCCGGGACGGCTCAGCGGGTTGAGCGCTCGCTTTGAGGCCATGAGGACCGAGGATCGAATCCCGGCTCCGGCCCAGGCAGGACCCACGTGCTGAACTGGGGAGTTCCCACAGTTCGGTTCTCTAACTGTCTCTGTCTCTCTCTCTATATGTCAAAAAGTAAAATAGAAATAACTATGCACTGAAGACAAAAAGATAATTTCTCTCTATAAATGTGAAAAGATAAAAAAAAAAAAAAAAAACTGAAAAAAAAAAAAAAATTGTGAGGCCAGGATAGCTCAGCAGGTTGAGCGCTCGCTTTGCAGCCCTGAGGTCCGAGGATTGAGTCCTGGTCCCAGCCTTGGCCTTTGCAGACCCATATGCTGAATTGTGGTGTGCTTCCCATGTGGGGATGGCCCCAGTTTGGTTCCTGCCAGGGTGAGCTTCTATGTAGGAGGCCCCCGGTTCAGCCCCAGGCTCGCAGGGGTGTGCCACCCATGCAGGAGGCCCCTGGCCTGGTTCCCGCCCTGCACAGCTCCGTGTCCACCTGTGTAAAATGAAACCATGTCGAAAAACCAATGACACACTATGGAGAATGCTCTGTGCCCTCCCCCTTCTCTCTGTTTCTCTCCGTCAAAAAATAAATAAATAAATCTCTAAAAATATCATTTACAATAGTTCTATTATGTATACATCTAAAAAATGTACAGCAGGGGAAGCCAGGATGGCTCAGTGGGTTAAGCGCTCACTTTGCAGCCCCCCGGGGCCAAGGATCAAATCCCAGCCCCAGCCCATGCGGACCCATATGCTGAACTGGGGAGTGCCCTCAGTTCAGTTCTCACCAGGGTGAGACCCCGGCCCAGTTCCTGCCCTGTGCAGCCTGGCGCCCACCTGTGGAATGAAACTATGTGGAAAAACCAATGATGTGCAACTATGGAGACTGTTCTGGGCCCTCCCCCTTCTCTCTGTCTCTATATCTGTATCTCTCTCTTTCTCTCTGTCAAAAACAATAAAAATAAATTTTTTTTAAATAAATAAATAATGTACAGCAGCTACATGCTGAAAACTACAAAACACTGATGAAAGACAGCAAGGAAAATTTAAATGTGCAGAAAAACATACTGTGTTCATGGTTTGAAAGACACAATGTAGTAAAAATGTGAAATCCCCCCAAATTTATCAAGAGATTTAGTACAATTCCAATCAAAACCGAGCAGCATTTTTTTTTGGTAAGTATACAGAAACATCCTAAAATTGAATGGAAAGAGAAAGGAACCACAGTAGCTAAAACTCAACAACATGTGACCTGAAGACTCACAATAGACGTAAAGTAGACAAGACAGTGTGATGCAGACAAAGAATGGCACTGAGAACAAGGGTGCAGAACAGAGGGCCCAGGACAGAACCACACAAACACAGCTGTGACCTACGCCAAATGAGCAAAGGCAATCCCAGGAAGGGCAGTCTTGCCAGAAATGGTGCTGGAACAATTGGATACCCCTTTACCTGAAAAAAACCAGCTTCCACTACACATCACACCTTATATAAAAGTTAAACTCACTGTGGTCAGAGACCTAAAGGTAAAACAGAAAAATAAAACTTGCAGAAGAAAAATAAGGCAACCCTAGGGTCAGAAGATTTCTTGGACATGCACAAAAAGAACAATCCATTGCATCAGATTTTAAAACTTGCAGTCAGAATGTTAACTTCGACTGGGTTAATCGTATATCCAACCACAGGCTTGTAACTATTTAAAGGATGCTCAAAACTCAACAGTAGGGGAAGCCGGGATGGCTCAGTGGGTTAAGCGCTCACTTTGCAGCCCCGAGGACCGAGGACCGAGGACCGAGGACCGAGGACCGAGGATCGAATCCTGGCCCCGGCCCGTGTGGACCCATATGCTGAACTGGGGAGTGTCCCCAGCTCAGTTCTCTCTCTGTATCTCTCTCTCTCTCTCTGTCAAAAATAATAAAAATAAATAATTTTATAAAAACAAACAAACAAACAAAAAAACTCAACAGTAAGAAAACTAACGACCTAAATAAAAAAATGAGCACTGCAGCAAGGAGTAAGGGGCAGCGCCATAAGCGCTTCAGAAGCTACCCCCAGCAGGCACTGGGGCAATGCGAGTCCCCACCAGCTGAGGCGCCCCAGGGCGGCTGTTAGAACCGTCAGAACGAACAGCACCGACGACACCCAGTGCTGGGGAAGGCGCGCGACCCGTGAGAGCGCAAAATGGCACCGCCACAGGGACAGCGGTCCCTACAGGTAAACACACCGCTGCCACGGGACCCAGCAACCGCACCCCTGGGTCCCACCCCAGAGAAGCGGAAGCGTCGCCCCCTTCAAACGCCTCGCACCGTGCTTTAGTCGCCCTGTTCAGCCACCCCGCACTGCTGCCTTCCGCGGTCCTGCAACAGGCCGGCTCTGTGCACGCGGGCCGGCTCCGTACCGACGGCGCGACCCCCGGGCAGCCGAGGGAGACGCTGGCCCGCGCGGGGGGCGAGCGGTCGGCTCCACGTGCGGGACACTCAACGGCGCAAGTGGGGAGGGTGACAGCAGGGGCGGCTCCGCTCACAGGGCCGAGCCCCAGGAGGCCAGCGCCGGGGGCCCCGCTCGCAGCACCCTCACGTCGCTCCCGCTGGGAAGGGGACTTCCGGACCAAGAAGTCGGACCCGCAGAGCTGGCGGCTGGCGGGCCCCCGACACCCCGCTCCCAGTCACCGGTTCCGGACCCACCGTCCAGCGACACGAACTGGCCCACGGCGGACGAGCCGCCGCCGCTGTTCTCCACGAACTGCACCTCGGACACGATGATGTTGTCCTCCAGCACCGAGCCGCAGGCGGTGCACACGGCGTCGCCGCGCGCCGAGTCCAGCTCGATGTCCGTGCCGCCGCAGCCGCGGCACACGCGGCCCGTCATGCCGGCGGCGCCCCGGGCCCAGCCCCGCCGCTCCGGACCCGTCAGCCCGCTCAGCCCGCTCAGCCCGCTCGGCCCCCTCAGCCAGGGTCCGTCGGCCGGCGCGGCGCCGCCGTGTCCGCACCCAGACTCTCGCGAGGCCGCCGCCGCCGCCGCCGCCGCCGCCGATTCGCAGCGGCAGATTCGCCGCGCGCACCGGAGCCGCGCCGCCCGCAGCGGGCCCGCTTAGGGGACGCAGACAGGCACTCAGGCCGCGACGGCTCGAACCCGGAACCTCCGAGGCCCGGGGCGACCACCGAGCACGGGAGCCACACACGTACAGGTCTCTCCCGCGGAGCGAGAGGTTCTGGAGGAGGGGCAGGGCCTGCGTGGTGGGCGGGGCATGGGGCGGGGCCTTGGTTGTGGGGGGCAGGGCCTGCGTGGTGGGCGGGGCCTTGGTTTTGTGTGTGTGTGTGGGCAGGGCCTTGCGTGGTGAATACAGCCTAGGTAGGACCGGACCTGGGTCTGTTGGTGGGGACTGGGGCGGGGCCTTCAGTGGTAGGCGGGTCTTTGAATGGTGTGTGCGTCGGGGGGGGGCGGGGGCCTTGAGTAGTGAACGCGTCCTGGGACCGGACCGGGGTCTGTGGTCGGGGGGTACGGGCGCAGCCAAGTTGTGAGCAGGGCCTCGGGCAAGTCTGAGAAGCAGAGCTCGGACTAGGCGAGGCGGGACCAGACTGCAGACTTCAGCCGGAGACCGCCCGCCGCCCCCCTCTGCTCTTGCGGATCGTCCCCACGGCTCGCCCCGGCTCTGGGACTTGTGCGTGATGTGTGGGGACATCCCCGTGCGCCTGCCGCCTCCTGTTGTCTGTGCCCCCCCAGGACTCCCACCGTCTGTGGTTACCCGTGACAGTCACATTTCTGTGTCCCCCTACCCACGCGTGCCCTTAAGTATCTGCAGATGCCATTCAGTCGTCCCAACACCCATGACGTCCCTGGGAATAATCCTAAAAGGAAACGTGCAAGACTCCAAACCAAACTTGTCCGACCTAAGGGCCCGCGCCGGGACCCAGAATGGCTTTAAATAAGGCCCAACACAAATTCATAAACTTCCATAAAACATGAGATTTTTTAATGATTTTTTTTTCCCCTTAGCTCATTGGCTATCATTAGTGTTAGTATATGCTATGTGTGGCCCAAGACTATTATTCTTCCAGTGTGACTCGGGGAAGCCAAAAAGTCGGGTAAGACTCCAGACAGGAGCTCAAACTAACTCTGAAAACACCCCATTCTGACTTGAAAGCAAAGTTGTAAAATACATATTTTCTTCACTAATCAATTTGTAAAGTCGATTTAATCCCAAATAGTATGTCAATATGATTTTCAAATAACTTGATAAACTAACTGTTAAGTCATCTGAAAGAGAGAATCCACAAGAATAGTCAAGAAAATCCTAAAAGAAAACTCAAGAAGAAAATTACTCTTCTTTATATTGAAATACTACATCAAATTACAGTCATTAAAGACAAATGGGCAAGTGGAATAAAACCAGGAGTCCAGAAACCCAACTAAAACCACATGTAAGCAAATTTAAGGGCCTCAAATCATTAAGGAGAAGATAGACTGACTCTTCAGTGATACTGGCTGGGATGTCCATTCAGAGAAGGAAAGGCATAAACTGGATTTTACTCCTCTCTCCTCCTCCTCCCCCAAACCCCAGCAGTCATTAAATCACCCAGGCCATCTGCCCAGAGGCTCTCACCTACTCCCTCCCTGTCTACCACACAGGATGAGCCAGGCCAAACCAGAGCTCCCTGGACCCCTGTGGTCTTTCCACCTGTGACCAAACTTCCCTGTCCTGGGTCCCACGCTGCCAACATGAATCTTTCAAAAATGCTATTTGCTCCAAACTACACCTCCACCCCCTCCCCAATGCACTTGATCCAGCACAAAACCCAGCATTCAAGGCACCTCCATGGGCCCCACTTTGCTTCTTGACTTAAGACATATGTTGCTTTCAGATTATGGAAGTCATTCCTGCTAATTGTAAAACATTAGAAAATAAAGAAAACGAGAAACCATGTCTACGGTCATCTGAGTAGCTCTGAGGCTGAACATGGGTGCACAGAGCTGCCATCACTGGTGTCCTGCCACTCTGACTGACCCGTGAGCATCCTCAGCTGACTTCCATGTCAGGAGCTTGATGTTTTGCTTTTCAATCCAGTATTTAACTCATGTGCTGGTTTATTGTGGCACTACATCCACTGTAAAAAACACAGAGAGTGGGGGAAGCCGGGATGGTTCAGCAGGTTAAGAGCTCGCTTTGAAGCCTGGGGACCGAGGATTGAATCCTGGCCCTGGCCCATGTGGACCTATATGCTAAACTGAGGTGTGCTTCCCATGCGGGAGGCCCCCAGTTCGGTTCTCAGACCCCAGTTTGGCCCCTGGCTTAAGGGGAGGGGGTGCTTCCTATGCAGGAGGCCCCCAGCCTAGTTCCTGCCCTGCGTGGCCCCCACCCACCTGTGTGGAACAAAACCATGTCAAAAACTGATGACGTACAGCCATGGAGACTGCTCTGGGCCCACCCCCTTCTCTCTGTCTGTCTCTGTCTTTCTCTCTCTGACTCTGTCAAAAAATAAAATAAATTTAAAAAACACACACACACACATACACACAGAGTGGAGCAGGGATGGCTCAGTGTGTTGAGCGCTCGCTTTGCAGCCCCGGGGACCAAGGATAGAATCCCAGCCCTGGCCTGTGCGGACCCATATGCTGAACTGGGGTGTGCTTCCAGTATGGGAGGCCCTTAGTTCAGTTCTTACTCTCCCTATTTGGCCCCTGGCTCATCGGGGCGTGCCTTCCATGTGGGAGACCTCCAGCCCAGTTCCCAACCGGCCCAGCCCTCCTCCCCGACCCCGCCCACCTGTGTGGAACAAAACCAAGTCGAAAAACTGATAACATACAACTATGGACACTGCCCTGGACCCTCCCTCTTCACTGTCTCTCTTTGTCTCTGTCAAAAACAATAACATAAATCTTAAAAAAGAAAGAAAGAAGAAAGAAAAGAAATGCAGAGAAGTGTTAAATGAAACACAAAGGTTCCTCTGTGTCTTCAGGGCCCAGTGCAGGCCCGTCAGCATGGAGGTGCCCGTTCCTTGCATGCTTCCTGAGCCCTGGCCACCGTGTTCCGGCTGCACATCCTAACACACACAGTAGCACACAGGAGCTTGTCCCCACGCTGCTGGCTTGGCACAAGCATCCCATTTTACCTGCAAACGTATGTTCCAAGAGGCTGATTCATCAGGTGCCCTGCTGTGAGCCTTTTCTTTCCCTACCTTTTGTTGTTTGAAATGTGGTGCACACCTATTGCTGCATCCAGCCACTTCCAAGTTTCACCTGCAAGACCCACTGCCAGGCAGAGGGCTGTTCCAGGCACCAACCCTGAGGCACCACACCTGAGCCTCACCTGCCTGAAAATAACCAGCCTGAGTGAACTTAGATGCAAGGTGTGCTTCTGACCGAGGCCACAGTCAGTCTATGTCATCGAGACAGTGAAACGCTAGGGTTCCCAATACTGCTGAGAGTGGACAAAATGGTCTCACGTACTTGCTTCTTTTGTGAGTCTTCTGTTGCTCCTCTAACCATTTTCCAGTGGGACCTTGGAGCTGTCTTACTGATTTGCATAAATTTGTTTGATGCTGGGGATGGTTCCCTAGGGAAACAGTGTCCTCACAAAGACAGCATAAGTGGGATGGGAGCCTTTGTTCCCTTGCTTTTTTCAGGACTGGGAGAACCCCAGCCAGATGGTGCCTGATGCCCCATCACCTGCCTGCTCATCATGATGCGATGTGACTGTAAGGTTCGCCAAAGAAGGACCATACCGATTCTGGTTTAGCAAGAGGGTTTGTTGGAAATGGCCGAGAAACAGCCAGGCTGACACCGAAAGAGGCAAAGATGGCATCAGTGCCTTCTGGAGGGTGGGAGAGCATTTTTATATGCAGGTATCAGAAAAACCAGAAAGGGGAGTGGAGGAGCAATATCAGAAAGTACTAGCATGTAGGTTGGGCTGTGTTTAGTGGATAATCTCATGCCAAGTCCCAACGGCCTCAGGATAGGGCAGAAAGTCCTTACAGGCCCTAGCAATGCAGTCTCTTCAGGGAGGCGCCTGGGGCTGCTGCTTTGTCCACATGTAGATCTCTTTTTTCCTCCCATCATCTCACCCTTCAGCCCTAACAGTGACTACTGTGGCCTTTGTCACTTTTATTTTTATTGCACAATTTATACACATTCATTGCTGAGAAAATATGACATAGAGGCAAGCAAAAAGGGAAAAGTAAGTGCACTAAATTTCCACAGCAGAGATAATTTCTTCTCATGTTGAGATCATTTCTAATCTTTTGGTCTTTGTTCCTGGACTCGAAAGTAGGTGCCCCTTATATATAAATATGTAATTTCCATGTGTGTGTGCATTTACACACATTTTGTTAACCAAATAGGGTCGATATTTATCTTCTCTTTTTAGCCAGTTTTTAACTTGCCAATTCTGGAAGCTGGGTAGCTGTGTCGGGGCTGTCGGACCCAAGCCTGCTGGGCAGAGCCACGCTTGATCAGCCACCGGGACCTGAGGCCAGGCTTGCCCCACCCAACCACCCACCCCCGTAGGGCCTCTGCGCATGCACTTCACCCGGTGTCTGTGGGTGCCCACTGCGAGCCAGCCCCACGATCCTAGCGTTGAAGCCCTGGCAATCTGATGGCAAATCGGGCGCCCCGTACTTGGGGACCAACCTCAGTTCAGCCTGCCCATCATCAGCTAGGCTTTTGTGTGCCCTGCCCTACTCCCACTGTTCCTGTCTGCTTGCAGGGGGGCCATTACCACCCAGGGTATCAGCTCTTGGTCCCCAACGTATGTCCCAGACACTTCTCTCCCATTGGCCTTGTAACTTTGCTGATGGATTTTATTTGAGGCTGTGGAGACATTTGACATGTCCAGGTAACAGCGATTTCCTACACTTGATCTTAGCCAAAAGGCCGAGAAGGGATACCAGTGATTTCCTTCAGAGTCTCTTCACTCAGAAAGTCCCCTTGATCCCAGCAGTGGCTCTTCCATTTTTGGTGCTTTTCGTCTTTAACTGGGTTGTCCATCCATCTGGGCTTTATGTTGGTGTTTTGTTCGAGGGAGGCTCAAACGTGACTTTCCTGCCAGCACACTTGAGAGGAGGCCTGTTTCGTGCCCTGACCCCTTCGTGGATTCTTGCAATGACACTGCGTGCTTTGGTCATGGCCATCTCGTGAGAGCCTGAGTACTAGTTAGGATAAGTCCCCTTCTTCCAAAGTGTGGTTAATAGTGACAGTGACAATGCTGCTGAGTTCATGGGGTGGGCTTTCCACCTCATTCTTGTACCCATTGTCCCTGGCTGACCTCCTGCCCAGTGGGGGTGGACTCTGGAGTCATCTAGCCTCACTGCAAGCATTCACAGTGGTTCTCAGACCCAGCCACATGCTCACTCTTCCAGCTAAACTTCAGAGTCAGTTTTCATGTTCCTGATAATAGTCAGGGTCCCACAGAGCAACAGCTAACAGCCAATGGAACATGCACATTAAAGGATATTTGTGGGAAACCGGCTCATGTGACCGTTGACACTGAGAGGGCCCATGACCTGTGAGCTGGAGGCCAGGGGACCTGCTGAAACAATTCCCTCCGTGTCTGCATCTCAGAACCAGGGGACCTCAGGGTATCAGTCTCAGTCTGGGGACAGGAGATGAGATGTGATGTCCCAGCTGAAGCGAGAAAACAGGAAAACAGGGGCCAACTCCTTCTTTCTCCACCTTTTTGCTTGATTCAGGCCCTCAACTGATTGGACAAGGCCCACCATGTTGGGGAGGGCAATCTGTTTTAGTGAGTCCAACAATTTGCATGCTGATCCAGTTGGAACCGCCCTCACAGGGACACCTAGAAATTACGTGAAATCTGTCTGGGTACCCACAGCCCGCCAGGTTGACACACAGAAATAACCATTGCCCTCCTCCATTGCCCTTGGGACCTATCCATCTGTTAGGGAGCACTGGATCAGTCTCCCCACAGAGAAACAGGGCGTCACTGTCCACACATTCAAATATTCCTTCACAACCGAGTCACACACCCTCAGCTTCTGCTGGAAGTCTGGGAAGGGAGGTTTCCCTTTGGGGGATCCTGTGTTCAGCCCCAAATTAAGAGTGCTGCCCCCATGGGGGAGGAGAGAACAAATGTTGAAGCAGCTCTCTCTCCGCCACAGGAGGTGCTTTGTTTCACCATTTGCTGTTAGGGGGATTGACTGTCCCTTTATATCTTATAATGTTCTGAGCTCTGCTTAGTTATAGCACTTTTCCAGGTTTTCCCCTTGTGTTTCTTAGGATGTAACCAAATTCCAGTAATAATGACAACAGAACCTCTTCCTTCCCATAGTTCTTACTATCTCCTTAGGAATTAACCATTTTAATGGGATGCCAGTGATGTTTTACCATATATATGATGTTGGTCTAAATATCTTCAAATGACCATCTGCTTGAGATCACAAATGATGGTGGGCTTAAAAGTATGTTTGAGGAGATGCCAGATTGGCTCAGTGGATTGAGCACTTGCCTTGCAGCCTGAAGGTCCAAGGACTGAGTCCCGGCCCCTGGCCCATGTGGACCCATATGCTGAAATGGCGTGTGCTTCCCATGTGGGGGCCCCCAGTTTAGTTCTCACTGAGGGCAAGCTTTCCATGTGGGAGGCCGCTGGTTTGGCCCCTGGCTCAAGGCAGGGGTGTGCTTCCCATGCGGGAGGCCCCCAGCCCAGTTCCTGCCCTGCACGGCTTTCCACCCACCTGTGGAATGAAACTATGTTGAAAACTGATGAGGTACAACTATGGAGACTGCTCTGGGCCCTCTCCGTTTTCTCTGCTCTCTGTCTGTTTGTCAAAAGCAATAAAATAAATCTTTTAAAAATTGTGTTTGATGGGGAAGCCGGGATGGCTCAGTGGGTTAAGCGCTCACTTTGCAGCGCATGGGACCAGGGATGGAATCCCAGCCCCGGCCCGTGCGGACCCATATGCTGAACTGGGGAGTTCCCCCAGTTCAATTCAATCTGTCTCTGTATCTCTCTCTCTCTCTCTCTCTCTCTCTCTCTCTCTCTCTCTCTCTCTCTGTCATAAATAAATAAATAAAATATTTTTTAAAAAGTGTGTTTGAGACAACTTCAAATCTCTATACATTCTGGATTAAAGTTAAGGAGGAATTTCCTGAGATTGACACAAAAGCACTAAAAAGCCTGCTTCCATTTCCAACACCCTATCTTTGTGAAGCAGGGTTTTCTGCAGTGATAGCAACCTAAACAGGATTATGGAAGTCGAGTGGACATAAGCAACACACTTCAGGTGTCACTGTCTCCCATCATCCCCAGATGGGACTGTCTAGCTATTGGAACATAAGCTCAGGGCTCCCACTGATTCTGCATTATGGCGAGTTGTATAATAATTTCATTCTCTATTACAATGTAATAATAATAGAAATAAAGTGCACAATAAATGTAATGCACTTGAATCATCCCGAAACCCTTACCCCTGCCCCTGGTCCATGGAAAAACTGCCTTCCACGAAACAGGTCCCTGGTGCCAAAAAGGTTGAGTACCGCTGCCTTGAACAGCAGACCTTCATTTCTCACAGTTCTGGAGGCTGGAAGTCTGAGCTCAAGGTGCCAGCCCATCCTGTTCCTGGTGAGGACTCTCCCTGCCTTACAGACAACGCCTTCTTGCTGAGTCCTCACACAACAGAGAGAGAGCACGACTTCTCTCTTCCTCTTATAAAGCCACAGCCCTATCAGATTAGCACCTCATTTAACCCTAATTACCTTCTAAAGACACTGTCTTCAAAGACAGTCACATTGGGAGCTAGGACTTCCACATATGAATTTGAGGAGGCCACAGTTCAGTCCACAGCAGAGAGAGAGCCAATGAGGGCACCAGACACAGCTTTGAGAGCTACACCAGGTCCCGTCCCCTATGGCTCCTCCTGCCCCTGGGTGGTCATTGGTAGGAGGAGCCCAGGGGCTTTAGGGAAGGGATGGGAGCCAAAGTTAGGACCACCTGGCGGTGGACCTGGTGGTGGGATAGAGCCCATTGTCTGTGCAGCCATGGAGCTTGGGGTGGCTGAGCCCAGAGGCGCCTGCCTGGGTCCACGGGCTCCCTGTCCATGGCCCTCACTCCTGGCTAAGGCTGCTGTCGTGCTGGGGCTGAAGCACCGTATCTGGCTCTCCAGTGGTTATTTGAAGCCATAGGTTTGAATGCAGCTATAACCTGGAAGGGCGCTCTCCCCACAAGCTCACTCAGGAAAAGAACCAATGCTGCCACCTGCCCGTCTTTGTCTGAGAACCTTGGTCCTTAGTTCCAGGAAGTGGAGTGTCTGTAACTGTGTTTAACACCTTTTAAAAAATCTCTGTCCTGACTCTGAAAGGATTTGTTTGTGGGGATCAACATCCAGAAACTCTAACACCCACAGTGCTGCTGGGTCTGGGGCAGTTGGCAGGAGGCTGAGAGCCACAGTCTTGTGAGATGAACCCCCAGAGTGTTGCCCATGGGAAGTCTGTCCATAAGCAAAACAGTAAGTCAAGCTAGGCTTTGTTTGCCAATGTTGGTGGTGCAAATACTCCCACGATGGACCACTTACAGCCACCAGTATGATGTCCTGACTGGGGAGCCAGGAAGAGGTGACACCACAGATGTGAATGCCTCCAGAAAGTGTGTTAAATGGTTAGCAAGAGGCATGTGTGTTTATCACCTTTGCTTTTCATACCATTTATTTCATTGTAAATCTATGTAATTTCTAATAGTGAGTGTGACATGGGGGTCGTATCTTCTGCAGATTTTACTCTGAGGCTCTTTTCTTCATTACAGATTTGTAAGAGCTCTTCATGTGTTGAAAGATGGTCTTTTGTTATATCTGTTGCAGCTTTCCCCCCAGTTTTTAGTTCTTTTACCTTATTTTTAAAGAACACCAACAAAATTGTTAATCTTGTCCTTTGGAGTTTTGTGGCTTGTTGGAAAAAGCCCTCCTCACGGCACAGTGATAAACTATTTTTCCAATTTTTCTCTAGAGCGTTTCTGGTTTCATATTTCATGATTAAATTCTTGCTCCATCTGGAATTTATTTTGGTGGAAGGAGTGAGGTAAAGATTCAGTTAAAAAAAAATAATAATGAAAGTCTAGCCAGTTGTCCCAACAGCATTTTCTGGGTAATCTGTCCTTTCCCTAACAATTGTGACACAGCACTTGCCTCACCCTAACTTCCAAAATGACACGACCTGTTCCGTTGTCCTGTACTGAGGGGCCACCACCAGGTCATCCTCTTAATACCTGTGGGCCTGGTCCTTCCTCATTCTTCCGTTGCAAAAGCATTCGGGCCATACACTCATGTTCAGTTTTCCCCAAACATCTGGGGCTTGACTGGACTATTTCCATATTAGAGTTGTGGTGATGGTCACGGTTTAATATGGGTTAAGGACCCAGCAAACCTCTCCTCTTTCCCTAAGGAGGCTTTTCACATTTCCCAGCTTCTTATGCTTGTTCCCAGGTATGCTCTTGTCATTCGATGATCTAAATAGGACTTCATGCTACATGCGATGCTCTACCTGCTGGTGGTTTGAGTGACAGGTGCCACGCCTCTGGTTCCCTATCTCCTGTGTGACCACTTGCTACCAAGCCAGGCCTCTCAATGGACAAGCTTCTGGGTATGTTGGCCTGTGATGGCCAGGGCCCTGTGAAAGTCACTGCAGGGGAGGCCCCTCTTTCCAGGGGCCCATGACTGTCCCTGCAGTGCCTGGGGGTCCCTGACACCTGCTCCCAGTGGGGGGTGCACCTGTGTCCTGTCCCGAAACACTGGACTGTTGTTACTAATATGTCCATCAGCGAGGTCAGCACCTGCCTCCTGAGTGTGCCACATCCCGCCCTTGCCTTCCACCTTCTCGCCTTCGGCCTCCCCAGCCATCCCTTGCAGTGAACGGCACAGCAGCCATTGTCTCCATCTCCATCTCACATTCTCTACGCCGTATCTAGTCCTGCTGGCTCTTCTTCCAAAATCCATCTCACATGCCCCTCACACACTGCCATCAAAGTTAAACATTCTGTCAGGAGCTGCCGTTGAGAACAGTCCAGGTGCCACTCACAGAGCTGAGTCAAAGGCTTCAAACGTTTGTCCGTTTGGTCCTTTAATTAAGGTGACCAGATTTTAACATTGGTAAAGCGGGACACCATTGACCGGGGCGGGGACGGGGGTTCTTGATTAAAAATTTGGTCTATCTCCCGCTGTTCCCTAGCTTGTCGTGCATTCTTTCCAAAACTCGGGACTTTTTTAAAACTCCGCGGGATGCGGGACAAATTGTTAAAAATCGGGACTGTCCCGCCAAAAGCGGGACGTCTGGTCACCTTACCTTTAATCAATGGTCATCCAGCCAGCTTCAAACCCTGGGGACCCAGGAAGGGAAAAGCAAGACACAGTTCTTGCCCTCATGGAGCTTATGTTCTCCTGGAGAGAGAATACGAATTGGTCAACCAACATGCACAGACGCTGTGCTTCCAGACAGTGGAAGCGTAAACCAGGGCGTTGTGACCTGGGCCATGCAGGCGAGATGCTGGCTGAGCAGAGGTTGCGTTCCACCACAGCGGCTTCCTCAGCTCTGTGCCTGGAAGGACTGGACAGCACAAGGCTGCAGCTGGAGGAGGCTGCAGAGCACTATAGCAAGCCCTGGCCACACCCCTGACCAGAGGGAGCTACTCCAAGGGCAATGGTGCCTGGAAGCACACCAGCTCCCCATGTGAGCGCAGCCCTCACCCCCTGCAGACATGTGCAGACACTACTGTGGTCCCCACACCATGAATAGCTCACCTTTGCACAAGGGAGACAAGTCTCCCCTGCAGAGGCTGCCTCACTCCCATGCCTGGGTATGTCATCTTTTTTTTTTTTTAATATTTTTACTGTTTTTGACAGAGAGAGAGAGAGAGAGAGAGAGAGAGAGAGAGAGAGAGAGAGAGAGAGAGATACAGAGACAGAAAGAAGGAGGAGGGCCCAGAACAGTCTCCATAGTTGCACATCATTTGTTTTTACATATAGTTTCATTCCACAGGTGGGTGTGGGGCTGCACAGGGCAGGAACTGGGCTAGGGTCTCACCCCGGTGAGAACCCAACTGGGGGTCCACATGGGCCAGAGCTGGGATTCGATCCTCGGTCCCTGGGGTTGCAAAGTGAGCACTTAACTCACTGAGCCATCCCGGCTTCCCCTGGGTGTGTCATCTCAACTCGGGCTAAATGGACCAGTGAGTTGCCAGAGCTCCCTGACCCGAGGGTGACAATGGGTGGGATGCCGGGCTAGGGCTTCAGGGTTTGGCCTTGGCCCATCTCCCAGAACTGGGGGCCTCAACACAGAGGGGTCCCACTGTCCCACTGGGAAGTCCAGGCTTTAACTCATTCAAAAACTTGTCAGGTTCTTGGCAAAGGTTTTCAGGGTCCCTTCCTGGGACCCCAGAGTTCTGGATACCTTTCTCCTCAGGGCTTCCTCCCCAACCACACCCAGCCACCCCTGTTGTCCAGAAAGGTTCCTCTTGAACTAAGTTCCTGCCTTAAAGAAACAGCCACCAGGGGAAGCTGGGATGGCTCAGTGGGTTGAGTGCTCACTTTGCAGCCCCGGGGACTGAGGATCAAATCCTGGCCCTGGCCCGTGTGGACCCACATGCTGAACTGGGGAGTGCCCCCAGTTCAGTTCTTATCGGGGTGAGACCCCGGCCCGGTTCCTGCCCTGTGCTGCCCTGCCCACCTGTGGAATGAAACTATGCAGAAAAACCAGTGATGTGCAACTATGGAGACTGTTCTGGGTCCTCCCCCTTCTCTCTGTCTCTGTATCTCTCTCTCTCTCTCTCTCTCTGTCAAAACAATAAAAATAAATCTTTAAAAAAAAAAGAAACAATCACCAGAAAGAGCAGATGTGCTCCAAACATGGGGGAAGGGGGGACTCATACCACACCAGGCATATTTGTAGGGGCATCCTCCCCATGTTCAGAGCACTCATCCTGGGGCCCACAGTCCACAGCTATCCCCAAATATGGAGACTGACAATGCAGATAAGAAGTTTTGGCCTGAGATGCTGGGATAGCTCAACATGTTGAGTGCTTACCTTGCAACCCTGAGGCCCAGGGATTAAGTCCTGGCCCCGGCCCGTGCAAACCCATGTGCTGAACTGCGGTGCCACCTTCCTTGTGGGAGGCCCCCAGCTTGGTTCCTGTCATGCGAGGGCCCACATCTACCTGTGTGGAAAGAAACCACGTCACAACTAATGATGTACAACTATGGAGACTGCTCTGGGCCCTCCCCCTTCTCTCTCTCTCTCTCACCCTCTGTCAAAAAAATAATAAAATAAATTTTGAAAAAAATTGAAGTTTTGGGCACAAAAGTAAGTCTGATCACCAAAGTGATTCCAGTCCACTGTAGAAAATTTGGAAAACAGAGAAGCTGCAACCTCCTCACCACTAACACTGGTGTCCATGGGGTCTCACTTTAAGAAAACAGATGAAGACACGGAGCCACAGGCCCGATGCATGGCACATTTCTCTGTCTGCGTCCCAGCCTTACAGAAGGACTTAGGCAGTCCCACCCCAGTAGTAAGCAGAGGCATCTCTGCTCGCCCCCCCGGCTCCTCCCCTTAAGTGGTTGCATAACCTTGTGTGCCTCAGTTTCCTGTCATCAGATGGGGACAGGATAAGGCTGTCACATCCAGAAAGGGCTCACAACAGTGCCTGGTACAGCTGAGAGGCACAGCACCCCTGCATAGGTGGCTGGCGCCAAGTCCCCACATGCATGGCTGTCACCCTGTGTTTCCCCACTTGACCCCCAGCTGCACTCTGCCTGGCTGAGATTCGGGCATGCACAAGCCATGCCAGGCAGCAGATTCATCTGACAGCACCTTGACCTGTCCCTCAGTGCAGCAGGCTACATGCTGAGGCCAACTGGTGCCAGTCTTCTGCACTGCCACCAAAGACAGCTGTCCTCCCTCACAGAGGACTGTCTCCAGCCCTTGGAACACCACATTTCTCATAGGTGTGAGCCTCAAGGGCCACCGCCTGGCAGGAGCTTCAGGCAGCTGGCGGAGCCCGGGCAGACCCTCTTGCTGTCAGCTGTGCTGCCACCAAAGGAGCGGGAACACGTGGGGAACACAGATTCTGTTGTTCTCTTCAAAGGGCGCCCCTGGCTTTAAGCAGCCACAGCTGTTTGTGGCTCCAGACACTGGGAGTTACAGCTGGAGGCTGAGCTCTTACAAAGGAGGGAGCTGGCTGGTGGGTTCTTTTGAGGAGAAAGCACACCCAGGGGCGTCGGGCAGTAAACCCTCTGGCAGGGGAAGGAAGTCGATGGGCTTGGGATGTGTTGTTTCAATAAAATTACTTGTAGAAACAGGACGCAGACAGGAATGGGAGAGAAAAGCAATTGTGTAATGCTCCGGGTGCCAAGGAGAGTGTTTCCAAAACCTCAGCATCTGGGGACCGACCAGAACCGCTGCCAAAAGGAGTGGGGTGGGGATTCCTTGGCCCCCAAACCTAGATGTCCTTTCTTAGGGTCTTTGGCCACCTTCCCTGACTCGTGGGCCCAGTTGCCTCCTGCTGGCCTGGGTCCCCAGTTTTTCTGTGAGCCCAGGGTCGGGAGCCTCCTCTGCCCCAGACATTTGCTCTACACTGTCCTCTGTAAAAAACACAGAAAGCATGTTGCTGGATAACGAGGCTCCGGCAGAAAGAGAACACCCCAGAGGGAATTGCGGAGGATCAGTGCCACACACTGAGTCTGGGGAGCCCCAGGGGTCCCCCCGCAGTCAGGAACCACTACAACGGGCCTTGGGCGCGGGCGAAGGGGGGGTTTCGCCCCCAGCCCTGGTCCTCCTGCTGCACGCCGCCCCGCCCCTAGGTGGCCCGCCAGGCCCTGCGAGAGACAGGAGGGGCGCGTGAGCCTGGTGGCCTAGGGACTTGGTGCAGGGCACACAGCGGATCGCAGGGGACAGGTGCGCGCCAGGAGACTCGGAGGACGCGTGGAGGCCCGGGTTGCTGAGCGGACACGAGTGCTCCCGGGGGCCGCAGGACCCGGGGTCGCGCGGGGAGCTCGGCAAGGCAGCGCGCTGGGTGGGCGCGCCCGGCGGGCGGACCCTGCTTCCCCTTGGCCCCGCCCGGTCGCTCCCGGGGGGCGGGGCAGGGCGCGCGGGGCGGGGCCAGTGCTCTGGAGCGGGCGCGCGCTCCCGCAGGCCATGGGCGGGGGCGCCTCGCGCGACGCCGGTGGGGAGGGGGGCGCTTGCCTCACTTCCGGTGAGCGCTCTGCGGGCCATGATTGGGCCCAAGGCACCCTCACAGCCAATCGGTGGCGGCGGCGGCGGCGCGGTCGGAGACCGGGGGGCGCGCGGCGCGGGCGCTCGGGGCGGGGGCGCGCGGCGCGGGGCGGGGCGGCTGCAACCTCGTAGCCGCCCGCGGGCCTGTCCGCCGCCCGCTCGGCCGTCCCCACCGCTCTGTCGCCATGTGACCGCGCCGCCGCCCTCCGCGTGCCCGGCCCGCCCGCCGCCCTCCGCCCTCCGCCGCCGCCGCCGCGCGTCCGCGGCCCGGCCGCAGCCCCAGGCCGCCGAGGAGCGGGGGGCCGGCGCCATGGCCGAGCGGGGCCGCCTGGGCCTGGCCGGCGCGCCCGCCGCGCTCAACACGCCGGTGCCCATGAACCTGTTCGCTACCTGGGAGGTGGATGGCTCCAGCCCCAGCTGCGTGCCCAGGTACGCTGCCGCCCGGTCAGCCGCCTTGTTAATGCGCGCACCTGCCGGCCACCCGGGACCTTGCGCCGGGGCCCCGCCACCCGGAATCTCGCGCCTGGGTCCTGGCGTTTGCGCCCCACCTTTGGCACGCGGACGCATTCCCTGCGAGTAACACCTGACGCCTGGAGGGTCCCCGAGGCCCCCGTTTCCTAGGCTCTCTCGGGCGCTCACCTGGTTGGCTCTCAGTTGGCATCCTTGCACCTGCCAGCGGGTACCACAGATTTCCTTTTGCGTCCAGACACACTGTGAAGTCAGCGGCCTGGGAGTGACCCTCAGGGCACGCAGTGTCCAGAGGACACAGACCTGGGACCACAATTGTACTCCATCATCTGCACATGCTTCCCTTCGTCGTCCTGGGAGGGGGGTTGGCGCTAATCCCTCTGTCCTGGTTGGCGGTCATGGCCCTTACCTGTTTACACTGTACCTCGTTATTTAGAGACATTTGTTTGTACATAAACACTGCTCTTTGCATCATGCTGTTAATTTTGCCATCCTGAACGACACTGCCTTCCCACTTAGTGGGGAAACCCCATCCACTGGTAGCAGCTGGACGAGGTCAGCCCCAATCCACTCAGACTCCCAACTCCCCTGCTTTCTGTCAGCTAGAAGCTCTGCTGGTCCCTCTCTGCCTCGGTGGTCCCTGCTGGTGCAGTTCCCAGGCTGAGGGGAAGAGATGTGTGCTTGTACCAGGCCTGGGGGGCTGCAGGGTTGAGCTCTCCCTGGGGAGACCCATTGGCAAGACCCATTGGAAGGGACCTCCGGAGTGCCATCCAGACACAGGAAGTTGGGCATGCATTCTGCCACGGCGCCCCCAACAGGTGTCACCAAGTGTGGTGTTGAGGACACAGGGACATGGACCGTGGGGGTTGGTCTCCCAGAGCACAAGGCTGGGAGCTGAGGACATTGGCTGTGCTGAATGGGAAAAATGGGCACTCAGCATGGCCCTCAAAGCCAAGCTCAGGCATGTCTCCCCAGACTCGGTCCCCCAGACCCTGCCCCATTGCCGGGTCCTCATCCAGGACCCTCCCACCCTCGGCTTCTCATGTCTATTTGCTCTGCATTGTCATCACCAACAGCACCCCCTGGACCTCTTGCCTTCCCTCAGATTCCCCTAGGCTACTCCTGCCCGCTTCCTGGCCAAGTGCCCCAGACACAGTGTGGCATGTAGCCGGCCTTTGCTGTGCCTCTTCAGTAGCTTCCTGGGGCTCCACGAGAGACCACTGATGTCTTAACTGGGAGGGGGGAGGTGGCAGGAGAGGCCACAGTGACGGGCGTGTCAGCCCCCGTGGCAGAGCTGCTTGATAAAGTCCGTGCGTGTGTGTGTGTGTGTGTGTGTGTAGGCCATAGGGCAGGATGTGGGAGCGTGGGCTGTGCAGCGTCGGGCAGCCGCCATCAGGTGGGGCAGGTGCAGAGAGGATGGCAGACTGTACAGAAGGGGGCTGTGCTGAGAGGGCCCCGCCCTGTCCCTCCTGAATGCCCATCCTCGCCAGCCTGGGCCTGGTTTTGCCTACCCTCTTAAGTTTCTGAGTGGCATCATGCTGATGGCTGTCTCTGCTGCCCGATGACCCTGTCAGACAGCACTGTGCGTGTCTGGTCCGTTGGGACCTTTGACTTGTTTCCAGGTTTTGGAAGTTACCGCCATCCCGCTGGTGGCGTTTGGTCCCTGCCTCTGTCCTGTGCTTGCCTGTCCTGTGGGCGGCAGGCCTGTCTTGAGCACGTGCTGGCTGTGGGGCTTGGGTGTGTGTGCTCAGCATTAGTACCAGTGGCTCTCAGAGCGTTGTGCCAGCTCCAGCCCCCACTGGCATTCTTGCCAACACTGCCTGACTTAATTTCTGCCAATCTGGTGGGTGTGAAGTGGTGGTGTGGCTTTAATTTGAATTTTTCTGATTGCTAATGTAGGCTATTTGTACTTCCTTGTCAGCGAAATTCCTCTTCCTTTCCTCTGCCAATTTTCTTTCTCCTTTTCCCCCCACTTGCATCCCCGCAGCTTCTTTACAGGCACTGATCTTGTTTTGGCGACACGTGTTGAAACCCCCTTTCTGATGATGGCACGAGCTCCTTGGCTCCACCCGGCGTGGGCCTGTCTTCTCTCCTGCTCTGTCCTGTCCTGAGCAGGGGGACGCATGCCAGGCCCCTGGGCAATGACATGGGGGACTCAGTTTCATGGATTTCCTGGAGGTGACAAGCCCTCCTCCTGCCCGCTGACCCTTAGCTGAGCAGTGTCCAGTGGGACCCCCTTCCCTGTTCGTGCCTGGTGCCGGGATCCCTGGAGGGCCTCGTGCCCCTGGTCCCCAGTGCTGGGATCCCCAGGGGCCTTGTGTCCCCAGTCCCCAGCAGGGTCTGGGGCACTCTTAGACCCTTGTGCTTCCCACTTAATTTTTTTCCTGCTGAGTTTCATGAATTAATTGTTAAAGGTTCTGAGACACCTGTTCACTTGCTTATTGTCCCTGCACAGTCTGCTCCAACCTCCTTGTTAGCTCCTTAGCCCATGTGGGGGAGGCCAGGGGTCCGTGGACACTCACAGAAAGGTCTTTAGCTGAAGCTGTGGGTATTGACTGCTGTGTGCCTGTGGCCACCCCAGCTGGCCAGCAGGTTTGCGTCTTGCTCCCTGCCTCACCCCAGCTGTCCAGGGGGCCCATGTCGGGTCCCCCACTGTACTCCGGCCGGCCAGTGGACCTGCGTCGGGCACCCATGCCCTAGCTGGCCAGCAGGTCCGTGTCAGGCACCCTCACCCCAGCCTGCCAGGAGGCCCACATCAGGCACCCCACACCCCAGTCAGACAGCTGGTTCATGTCGAGTGCGCCACTGCACCCCAGCCAGCCAGCGGGTCCACGTCGAGCACCCTGCACCCCAGCTGGCCAGGAGGCCCGCATCGGGCACCCTCACCCCAGCAGGCCAGTGGGCCCTGCCCACACTCGGCAGGCTCTCCGGGCTCCTGGGCCTGCTGCTTCTCAGCGTAGTGCCCGCACTGCAGTACCACAAGCCTTGGCTGTTCTCGCCCCAGGCTGTCCCCTTGCAGGAAGAAGCCACATTCTGTTCAAATCTGTGCCTGGTGGTGGCGTTTGGGTGATGGCCAGTAGGGGCTATTGTGTTGGAAGTCACTGTGACCGCTCGGGCACAGGCTGTGGGGATGTGTCTTTTGACTTCACTTCTGTGATAACTAGTCACAGAGAGTGTGGGTGTCAGCTTTCTGAAGTGGTGCCACCATCTTCCACTGCCACCAGCTGTGTTACCTTCTGTGTCTTTGTCTTCACCTTTAGCCATTGGCTGTGTGATGTTTCTCCTTAGGGTTTATTCTGTGCTTATTGTGAGGGGGTGTGGCATCTAACCAAATACTTCAAGTACGACATTGTGTGCTGCTTCCCCTTTAACTGCTGATGGTATGAACGTGTACATGCACATGGATGTGGTAGTGGAGGCTGGCCTCCCTTCTGGGCGGGCTCACCCTGGGAGCCTCTGTTTAGGACTCCTCATCCCTGTCTAGGCTTTGTAATTAATCTCGCTCGTCTGCTGCCTTAGACTCTAGTGCCAAGACGCCTTGTGGAGGAAGCTGAGGACTGTTTCCTCCCTTACTGTCCCATGGTGTCATTGGCATAAAACTGGAATTGTTTGTTACTGGAATGTTTTGGGAGAAATCACCTGTAACATAACCTGATCTGGGAGTTGCTTTATGGGAGGGTTACATCCCAATGCATTTTCTTTGGTGGTTGTAGGACACTTTCTTTGCTTCTTTGGGTTAGGTTTGGAAATACATTTTTCTGGGAATGTGTCCATTTTGTCCAGATTTTTTCAAATTTATTGGCATAAATGTGCTCACACTATGCCCCTTAACCCCCACTCTGACCCCGTGCCGGTGCTCATGCACTCTGACATCTCACCAAGGGCTAGTCCAGTTTTTTAAATGAAGTTAGTTCTTATCTTTACTCGATTCCACTCACACTCCTTAGATTTACTTTGCTTTTCTTGTTCTAATTTCTTAAGATAAACACATGGCTCGTTTTTTCTTTCACATATACATCTATAGCTACAAAATAGTGCTTTGGCTGCATCTCACAAGCTTTTACATGTAGAATTGTTCAGTTTAAAGTATTTTTTTAATCTTCCATTATTCCTTCTTTAACGTGATGGGATATTTCAAAGTTTCTTAATATCCAAACATGTTCTCTTCCTAGTGATTTTCCCACTGTCAATTGTGTCTCTTCTCTTTTTTCCATCACATCGGTACGGGGTCAGAGAAGGTGGTCAGATGGAGGTCGGTTCTCCTACGAGTTCTGTTTCTACTGAAGAGGAATGTGTTGGGCAGTGCAGGGGCTGGTATCTGTCCACTCAGGTCAGGCACTAGCGTGCTGTCCTGTCTCCCTTTCTGTTTGGACCTTGTGGGCTTGCCCGTCTCTCTTGCGGGTCTCTCATGTGGGACAAGGTTATTAGGTGCACAAGCAGTTAGAGCTGGACTGCCTTCCATGCTGGGACTTAGCGCGTGTGGCTCATGGTCATGGTGACACTTTCTGTCTGAACGTGGACTCTGATTGCAGCATACACTCAGCTCCGTAAGCCCTTTTTGGATAGTTATTTGCCTGTGATACCTTTTCCCACCTTTTTTCTTTAAACTTTTCTGTGCCCTTACATGTTTAGATGTGTCTTTGGTTGTTTGACATGAATCTAGATTTTTATTTTTGTTCAGCCCGAAGATCTTTATTTTTAACTAAAACATTCAGTCCACTGTCATTTCTCTAAATTATTAATAGTTGGACCCATGTTTACTATTTTATTTTTGTGTTTATTATTGTTCTACAAATTGTGCAGTTGCTTTTCTTTTTTGTCTTATCTTATTATGCATTGATTTTCTTTCTTCTCCCATTTCTTCCCTGATTAGTTTGAAACTTACCACTATTTTTGTCCTCAGTGGCTGCTGTGTAAATTGTAATGTGCATGCTTGCTGTTGTATTTTAAAGTTAATTGTATATAAATCTCTTCCTGAACAACACAGGGACCTGAGAGCCAATCATTTTGACCAACCCTGTTGTGTTCATATGCTTTTGTGTAGTGGGTTCAGTTGTCTTCTTTTTAAGCCCATAGAGGTTGTTATAATTGCTTTCTACCTTTAGTACTTGATTAACCTCAAAACTCAGTACTTCCTCTTCATTTTCCCAGTATCTAGGAACTAGAGGTGTTACCTGTTCCTTGTGTCTGACACTGTTCTGTGGGGTTGGCTGACAGCGACTGCTCTCATGGTGTCAGGACTGCTGACCTCACTCCTGGGGGTGCCCTGTCGGCCGTGAACTTGGGTGGCAGGTCCTCTTAGCCTGTGTCCTGCTGGCTGTGGACTTGGGTGGTGGGTCCCTTCTGCTTGTGTCCTGCTGGCTATGGACTTGGGTGGCGGGTCCCCTCTGTGTGTGGAAAATGCTCCTTCCCTGACTTTGCCCTTGGCTTGCTGTTGAGCATAGGTGTCACCACACGGGAGTCATTTGCAGGCCTGTCCTTTGTCCTGTGGCTCTGCAATGGGCTGACCTATGTGGGTGGGTTTCCCCTGTCACTGCTCGAGTCAGGCTGTGGACTGAGCTGTGGGTGGTGACGTGCATTTTTCTGGGCAGTGCTGGCCTCTCTCTGTTGTCACCTCAGGACGGGTAGGTGCCCTTCCCACAGGCCAGCTGGGTGGGCTTCTGTGACCCTGGAACCATGCCCCCCTCACCCCTTTTCCCGGTCCATGCACATCTCCTCACCATGGCCTGTGGGCCCTAGTGTCCCTGCTCAGCACCCATGTGGGGAAGCTGCTGCTGATGTTACCTGTGGTTGTACAGCAACACCATGCTCAGGAGTGTGGGTTTTGTGCTATCTGCATGAGTCACTGCCCCCTGTGTGTGTGTTTGGGGAAGGGAAGGTGGTAGTGTGTGCAGGGGGTGGGTGGGGAGGGGCTTGGGGCTGCCTGAGGGAGAGACTGAGGCAGCTGACATGGGATGCGTGGCCTGTGTGCTGGACAGGTGGGGCAACTCAGCTGCATCTCCCCCACCTCGCTGGGCACCCCTGTACCATGCTGTGCCTGTGCCATGCCAGGTCCATGCCGTGCCATGCTATGTCATGCCATGAAGCCACAGTTGATGTCCGTGGGCGTGTGCTATGCCTTGCCGTGTCTGTGCCATGCTGGGTCCATACCACGCCATGAAGCCGCAGTTGTCTGGGCTTGTGCTGTGCTTACCTCATCCCTCTGTGTACAGGCTGCAGCGGGGCTTTGGTTCCGCAGGTGTGTGGGGCCCTCTGCTGCTTTGTGACCTGTGAGCTAGGGGCTTGCTGTGTGTTCATCTCTTCTTAGATCTGCTCCCCACCCCCGGCTAACCCCCCTGCTGTGCCCAGCACCCGTGTCCTGTCCCAGGTGGGTGAGTGGGGCCCAGTGGGGGTCAGGCTCTGCCATCAGCAAAAGTGGTGTGGGAGCCTTTTGGCATGTGATGCGCATGGTGGCAGCAGGGGCTGACCTCGAGGGTTCTTCAGGGGGCTGATGTCCCCTGTCATGGCCAGAGTGACCCATCACAGAGCTGGAGTCCTCAGCTGAGGCGGGAGGGGGTTCAGCCGGTCTGGGTCTCCACACTGCTGGCCTGCTTCACTTTGCTCACTCCTGCAGCATGGAAGAGAGTGGACACTGTGAGCGCAGCCCCACCGTGGGTGCTGTGCTGGCTCTGGGGGATCGCCAGGCAGTAGACTGACTGAAAGGTGGCCCTAAAAATAGCACAGGACTGCATGTGGACACCAGTCCCCTCCTGTCCTAGTGGGCATGGGACTGTCACTATCTCTGAGGACTGCGTTCTCGTCACAGCACCTGGTCCTAAGTCCTCAGCAGCGGGGAGGTGGCCCTCCTCCATGCGAGCACTCCACGAGGCTGCTCCCACACTTGCCACCCACCTGCAGACTTCAAGGCTGTGGCCACAGGTCTCCGCAGAGTGGCCAAGTGGCCCCCGGAGAGGTGGGCGATGGGGTGCGCCAGCGCTGCCTCAGGTGGCATGTCGCCGCCCCCACCCTGATGTGCCCATGCTCAGATGGCCCCAGGCTCCCTGCCCCCTGTGAAGACCTGTCCTAGGTTTTGGACTCGTGTGACCTGGCCCTCAGCCAGGACACAGCCATCTGTTCCTGGCAAGGGTCCCTGTGGGGCTCCTGGTGGCCCAGCCCAAGCCCCATGCTGGCCACACTTACCCCACAACTGCAGCTCAGGCCTGAACCCTGTGGCACTACCAGTTGTCACACTTTGGAGTGAACGGAAAGTGAGTGTCAATCCCCAGATCTGTGGCCCTCCTCTCTGTGTGGCCCGGAGGGCGTGTGCTCACATACCATGCAGTGCTCCGGGCCAGGCATGCACTTGTTTGCAGGTGGCATTTACTTCCCTGTGGGGCAGGCCTGGGGCCGAGACAGGAGCCAGGACAGAGTGGGGGTTGCTGGTCAGCAGCTGGGGCCATGCTCTGAGCTCAGCGCTGCCCCACTCGGCAATCCCCTGGGAGTGGGGGTGATGTTGGCGAGCTGGGGATCTGGGCTGGTCAGCAGTGACTGGGGCCTTGCCCTGGGTCCTGACATGTGGGGGTACTTGGGTCCAGGTTGCCCCTGTGGCTGCATGCCTCTCAGGCCTGTGGCTGGCAGCATGTTTCATGGGGCCTTGTACTGGCTGCCACCTGGTTCTGTGCCCAGCTGATGGAGGTACCCATTGCAGGGCCCCCAGGGATGTGAGGTTGTGCCAGTGCGGTCTGGGCTGGGGCCATCTTTTGCCTCTGCCTCCCCCCACCCGCACTTGCCCCAGGGAACATGGGTCCCTCCTATGGGTCCCGGAGCCGCGCTGGTTCTGCCAGGACATCACAGGGCAGGTACTTGGTAGGGACCTGGCTCGGAGGCTGTAAAGGCTGAACTCAGCCTGGACTTTGTGAGTGCGGCCTCTCAGGGGGCGAGTCTGTGAGGGGCCCTGTGCCCAGCCCCCAGTGAGGCCCTGAGGCTGGGCTCCCAGCCTGTTCCTGGCCCTGCACACCTGCTTCCCCTGGCTTGCACTATATCCCAGAGTGAAGCTGCCCGGGGAGGGTGGTGACACGGCACCGGAAACAGCCCTCCCCCCAGAGCCTGGCAGCTGTTCCCCTCAGCACTGGCCCTGGACAGGCTGACATTCCACCCCGGAGCCACCATGGGGGCCCCACAGGGGACGGGGACAGCTGCCACCAGCAGCCGTCGCCTCGCACACACGGGCACTGCTGTGTGCTGGGCTCATGGTCATGTGAGAGTTGGGGTGCGGGCGTGTGCTCGTGCATGAAGCAGGACCATCCCGGACCCCTCAGCCTTCCCACCTGCAAGAGCCCCCAGGCAGTGGTGCGCATGGGCAGCACACACTGCTGGCCTTTCGGGGCGGCGAGGAGCCCTGCTGGCCTCCCTCCTCACTTAGTGCTAGGAGGACAGTGAAGGAGAGGTCTGCACCAGGGGAAGAGCCCAGCCCCCCAGCACACACGCAGCGCTTTCTGCAGGTGCCCAGGCCCATGTGGCCTCTGACTCCAATACCCACCACCACCCTGGGGCAGGCCCTTCAGCCCTCCTGGGAGGTGGGCTCAGAGCAACCCAGCTCCCCCCTTTGCCCTGGATGATGAAGCCCCCGGGCCCCCGTGCTGGGGGCAGCATCACTGTGAAGGCTCTCCAACCTTCCCGATGAGCAGGAAGCAGTCGTGTCTAGAGCAGGCTCGGGCAGCACAGGAAGCTCAGCTGGGCCAGTGAGAGCAGGCCGCCCCCCTGGGTCACTGTGAAGGGTGGCCAGTGCTCGGTGTGGGGGGCTCGAGCCCCCGCCTCCTGCAGCGCTGGCTCACTATTGCTGGATGTTCTCAGCCGTGGCTGCCTGCTGCCCTCAGGCCTGCACGGTGAAGTCTGGGAGGCGGGTGGGCGTGGGGGCCACCTACTCAGCTGCCACTAGAGAGCCCCAGCTCCCAGCAGCACACATAGGTCAGCCCTGAACACAAAGGTCCCTCAGTGTCCCTCCCTCAGGACACGTAGAGCGTTTGGGGCCACAGAGGTGCCCCGTGTCCTGTGTGTCCCTTAGGGCCGCCGGGCCTGCCATGAACCCGCCACGCACTCCTAGCCTGAGCAGGCCCTGGTGGGTGCTCAGCCCACGTGCTTAGCTCTGTGGTGGGCTTCAGCTGGGCCTGTGGTGTGGGCTGCGCCCCTCAGAGGGACACGAAGAGTCACTGTGTGACCTGCCCATCACTCTTGAAAAGAGTGTGGGCTCAGGGACCTGGACAGATCTGCATACGAACGTTCACAGCCGCTCTGGTCACAGCTACCCACAGCGGGGGCCAGCCCCAGCACCATCAGCGGTGCATGCATAAGCACGTGTCACTCAGCCTGGGGAGGGGACAGCCAACCACAGCCGGGGCAGGCCCAGAAACGAAGCTGTCAGGGGTGTGCCAGGCACCGGAGGGCTATGGGTGGGGGCTGGGTGCAGCTGTCTGTGTGGCTGCGTGAACCACTCTGCAGTTGGAGGTGAGGGTCGCTTAACACGCACATGCGCTGTACGCCACGGACTCCTACAGATCAGGGCTGTGGAAACGGCCAGTTTGGTTCATGTGCATTTTACCACCATAAAAACATATTAAGCAGGGAGGGTGGGGTGGTTCTAGGTTCAAGGACACCAGCCATGCAGGTGAGGTTATGTGGTACGTGGCCCGCCAGCCCTGTGCTGCCAGTGGCAGGAAGACCCCCACAATGATGGGTGACAGCCTTGGTGGTGTCAGCTGGGCGCAGGGGATGGGCACCTTGGGGACAACCCTTCCCCAAGGGCTTAGGGGCTCGGGGCCCCACCTCAGTCTGTCCAGATGGCTAGAAATTGCAGGCACGGGGCCGGGCATGGGTAGGGGGGTGCCCTGAGGTGCAGGGACTGGAGTGAAGCTGCAGCCTTTTCTAGGGCTTGGAGGGGGCCCTCTGCCACTTCCCTCCTTTCTGTGAGTCCTTTGTCCCTTTGTTGCACTTCTGTGAGAGCCTTTGTACTGGGACACCAGCTCCTTGTCCACCATTGGCACAGAGGCCATATTCCTGTGGCCACTGTCATGTCTAACTTCGCTGGAGATGACGTCCCCATTTCAGTCTCAGGAAGACTTGGTGTCATGGTCTGCCCAGAGTGGGCTCAGTGTGTGAGTGTGTGAGCATGTGAGCAAGTGTACAAGAGAGTGTGTGAGTCAGAAAATAGAGGAATGGACATAAAGAACAAAACGCATTGCGTAAGACCATCCCAGCACCTCAGCTGAAGAGGCTCTGGGAGACAAGCACACAGCGGAGGGGCGTTGGGATGGGCAAAGCCAAAGCTTAGAGCATAAAAGCTCCTAGTAAACATGGTCAATAAATAGGAAAGCTTGGTAAGTGGGATAATTTTGTAGGAAAAATGAGAATTGCTTAGTAATTGACTTAGTAAAGTAGAAAATGAGAAGAGACCAGTCACTTTAAACTCCTCTCGTCCCCAGAGAGCGCCAGGTGGTTTTACTAATGAATTTCACCAGCTTCCAGAAGTGTGTTGCAGACATTGGAAAGATTAAAGAACGGGTAAAGCTGCCCATTTTACAAGGGCAACAGGGTCGTGAAGACAATGAGGAAGAGAGTGGGGCACATACCTGTAAACACAGATGTGAGAACCCCAAATAAAATGTGAACCGAGAACCCTGCCACGTACAAAAAACAACAGAGGTTTGGTGCATCATAAAGCTGGAAACACATCTGTGATGCGTGGTGATTAGCATCCGGATTGTCATCGTGTTAATTTGTCTGGTTTGCAAATGGAAAGAGAGATGGTGCTCTGTTCTGAAAATCATTTGACAAATCAAATCCAGCGTACACTCTTAGGCATGCAGAAATAAACTGGGGCATTACCTGCTGTAGGCTACCCACTCACAGCCCACAGATAGGCACTGTCAGCGTGGCAGCCTGCGTGGGCTCTTCATTCATTCATTCTTTCATTCGCCCTTTACCAAAGTGTGGACTCCTGTGAGGGCTGGCTGCTGGCTCGCACACTTGTGTAGCCGCGACTCTCCTGTCAAGGAAGTGCCCAGTGCCACTGTCAGCGTCCTTAACATTAGAAGCATTACCTCTAAAATCAAGGAGAAAGGTTCAACAAAACACTCAAAGTGAATAGGATGGGATTGGGAAATAAGTTGTCATTGGCAGATGGGGTTGTTGTCAAATGGACAGTATCGGAGAGCAAGCAGGATTTTTGAACCAATAATTGTGGAAGGTTGACTGACACTAGGTCGACATGCTGAACCAGCAGTGTTGGAACACCTGCAGCAATCAATTGGAAAAGAAGAAAAGTGTCATTCATAAAAGCGGCCTGTGGCTAGAGATTATCTGAACACAGGGTTCCAAAGACTTTCAAGTTACGCGCACCAGGACGTGATTGTCTGAGAGGCGGACTCAGCGGCCTGAGTGTCAGCTCCCCCTACATGCACCTTGAGTTCATAACACCATGCATGGGACTAGAACTTGGCAGGCTAGCCTGCAGTCTATGTGAAACAGGCATGCAGCCTTAAGAAAATGAGCAGTATGTGTGTTGTGGAGTGTTTCCCTAAGCAGGCTGTATTTAAATGAGCTGCTCTGATCACACTGCATGAAACTGGCAGAGTACAGAGAGGGTGACCTGTGCAGCATTGTAGCACGGAAAGACCCTGTGTTCCCGAATACGTGCTTGGGGGCCCTTGGGCATCACATAGGAAGTAATATCTGGTCACTCTCGCACCCACAACTTCAAATGGATAATGGCCTCCATGTGAGAAATGGAAGTAAATCCATGGGGGGAGGGAAGTGGAATGATAGAACATGGTGTCTGGGAAGCATAAATTATGTAAACATTTGTCGTAACCCATGTAGATGACAACCTATAGCTAGAAGATGGTATACGCAGTACACAAGCCCATGATGATCTCTAGACAAGAAAACGTCACTCCAGCAGGATCCAGACAGGTAGTCCCCAGGAAGTGCGCATGGCCAGTGCACACCTGGACAGTGGCACAGCCTCCTACCAGATGAAGCCATGGGATAGTTGCTGCCACATCCCCAGAGCTACCGGTGCAGCTCATGTGAGTGTTGGTGAGTGTTACAGGCTGAATTGTGTCCCCCGGTTCACACATTGGATCTAGTGGCTGTATTGGGGGATGGACCCCTTTAAAGGAGACTGAGTGAAAATGAGGCCGTTGGGGTGGGCCCTGATCTGGTGCGACCGGTGACCTTCTAAGAGGAGGTCTGGACACACAGGGACGCCAGGGATGGCCATCCTCAGGCCAAAGCCTAGAACACCCTTCTCATGACCAGAAGGGGCCACCCCTGCTGGCACCACAGTCTCAGACTTGCCGCTCCAGAACAGAGAAATGAATGGCCTGTGGAAGCCGCCGTCTGCGGATTATGCTGTGGCGCCCGGGACACTGACAGCGTGATGTGTAGTTCCCAGTGCCCGGGGCCCAGACCCAGCAACCCCAAGCAGCTGGGCGATGCCAGGCAGCTCCCACATGGCCCATAGCGCATTTGTACATTTCAGGTACCTGTGGTCAGCTGAGGTCCGAAATTATAAATGGACAGTTCTAGAAAGAAAGGATCCACTAGTTGCAAATTGTGCGCCGTCCTGAGCAGCGTGATGAGATCTCAGGATACGACAGCCCTCTGTCCAGTGTCCCCACCCCCAGCACGAGCCCCCTCCTGGTTCTCACAGAGGAGCTCAGGGGCCTAAGTGGCTGTCAATCTCTCAGGGCTTGTGTGCGAGTCATCTGATCGCACTTGGCAATGGCCCCAAAGCACAGGAGCAGTGATGCTAGCCATTCAGACACGCTGAGGAGAAGCTGTGGGGCAGGGGCCTCCTTGAGTGAAAAGGGGAGGCAGCACAGTGAGATATTCTGAGGGATCAGTCCACCGTGAGTTTTGTTACAGTGTATTGTTACAATTGTTCTATTTTATTGTTGATCTGTTACTGTTCCTGGTTTATAAATTAAACTCTATTGTAAGTGTGTGTACAGGAAAAAAAGGAGATACAGAGTTTACTGCCATCCTTGGTTTCAGACTATGTCCCCTGTGGATAAGGGGGACATTAAATGGCCCTCAGGAGGGGTGGGGGTGTAAACTACAGTGATGAAACACAGTAGGTGGGGGCACTAGCCACGTAATTCCAGAAGCACTGCCGTTTACACACACATGTGCTGAAACATGGCGCACATGGCAGCCAGCATGCAGCCCACGTTCCAGTAGTGGGACCAGAGGCAAAGCTGCTCCACCAGTGCCGCTGTGTGTAACCGCTCATGTCCTGCTCTAGGGCTGGACATGCAGTTCCACTCTGTGTCCCAGGGGCGGCCACCCAGCAAGGCACTGTCACTCTGGATGGCATAGCGCCTGCTCAAAACAGGACAGACGTCTGGGAAGTTGAATGACACCCAGCTACCAGTGGAGCTGGAAACCTGAGGTTGGGGACAGCCAGCAGTGTCCTAGGAGTCCCTGCTCCAGATGGTGCTCCTGAGAGGGAAGCAGGCTGAGAGAGCACACAGGCTTCTGTAGTTCTGGTCCTCTTATTTATTTAAAAAGCTCAGCAGTTAGTAGTCTTTGCTGGCGGGTTTGAGTATGTGGGGTATTGTGGCATTCATTACCCTCTGAGTTTTCTGGCCTCCCACCTGTTTCAGAAGAGAAAGCAACCCTTTTCTGCAGGTGAGGCATCAGAGCTGGCTCTGCCCCCCTGTACCAGCAGTGAAGGAGGGGCCCAGGTGTGCAGGGTCTTCAGCTGTCCAGCACTGCCACTGGACACTGACAGTGTGATTAGAATGCACCAGCTTCTTTCCCAATACCACTGACCTGTTACGGCTGCAGCCTGTTCTATGGGACAGCAGCCCCAGGTTAGTGACAAGCCACGACTTGTGGGTTTATAGTATACTGGGGGTCAGGCCCCAGCCCCAGCCTGAGCAACCCCATGTGCTGAACTACAGCACAACTGGTAACCACTAGGATGGCAATGAAGGTTCTCACCTCCCCCTTCTCTCTGTCTCTCTGTTTCTCTCTCACCTTCTCTCAAACAATAAAATAAATCTTTCGGGGAAGCTGGGATGGCTCAGTGGGTTAAAGTGCTCACTTTGCAGTCCTGGAGCCCGCAGATAGAATCCCGGCTCCGGCCCAGGAAGACCCATATGCTAAAATGGGATGTGCCCCCAGTTCAGTTCTTGCCAGGGCCTATGCAGGAGGCTCCCGGCCCAGTTCCTGCCCTGCGCAGCCCCATGCCCACCTGTGGAGTGAAACTATATGGAAAACTAATGCTGTCAACTATGGAGACTGTTCTGGACCTTCTCCCTTCTCTCTGTCTCTCTGTCAAAAAAACAATAAAAATCTTTAAATCTTTCAAAAAAATGCAATCATAGCACCGAGAATTTGAACTGAACATCTGAACACTCTTCCATTTCGATGTGCACTGGGTGAAAAATGTGAGCATCTGTGTGTACAAGGTCAAGAACAATGGAGGGGAGGGTGACAACATAAAACCGGTTATATCCAGATGTGTCTAATGAAACAAAAAATACTACAGTGGAGGCAGAATTTATCAGCACACCCTCATACTTACTCATGATTTCCTTGAGGGCCAAGTATAAATCTCATCCTTGGCCATGTACAATTGAATTCTCAGGCCTTTGTCTCAGAACAGCCTTGGAGAGTAAAGAAACACCTTTGTTCTGTCGGTCTAGGTCAGTTTTTGATGCAAATTATTCTTTTTATGCTTTTTTTTTTTAAGATTAATTTTATTGTTTTTGAGAGAGAGACACAGAGAGAGACAGAGAGAAGGGGGAGGGCCCAGAGTAGTCTCCATAGTTGTAGTATATCATCGGATATTGACATGGTTTCATTCTACACAGGTAGACGAGGGCCACGCAGGACAAAAACTGGGCTGGTGGCCTCCCGCATGGGAGGCACGCCCCCTCGATCCAGGGGCCAAACTGGGGGGTGAGAACCAAACTGGGGCTCCCTGCATGGGAAGCACACCCCAGTTCAGCATATGGGTCCGCACAGGCTGGGGCCGGGACTCAATCCCTGGTCCCCACGACTGCAAAGTGAGCGCTCAATGCATTGAGCCATCCCAGCTTTCCCCCTTTTATGCTTTTTATGTTGTTTTACAAACAAGGAAAATCCCAGTGGCTGTGGTGTTGGCTGTGGTGTCAACATATGTGAGGTGGTTGAGCCCATGGGGCACATGGCCCGTTGGAAGCTGCGGGCAGGAGCCCCCTGCAGGACAGAAAGCCGTGCTGGATGGCCTTGGAGGTCCCATGACAAGGACCCATTGTGAGGGTGGGGGTGGGGTGGTGTCTGTGCTTCTAACCAGAACCACTTCCCCACTGTGGACAGCGAACTCAGGACGCACCCCCTTCCCAGCCAAACACACTGAAGGAATGGAAATTTCTAGAAATGGGTTGAAAAGCCTTCTGAAACCAGAGCAGGAGACCTTGAGACCTTCACCCCCAAATAAGTACCAGGCAGGTATTTGTAATTGGTTTATTTGAAGCAGGATGCAGAGAAGGCCCGTTTTCATTGGTTGAGATGTCCCTTAGGTCTCATGGTTTCTTTAACTTTGGACATTACTTTTTAAATTTATATACAGTAAAATTCAACCTGGCCCCGCTGAGTGGACAGCTCGGACAAGAGCCCCCCCGCCCCCCCCCCAGCAGGCTCTGACCACTGGACAGCCCCTTCCAGACCAGCCCCTTGGCAGTCAATGGCCACCACTGAGTCGCTGGCCCAGTGCGGCCACTCGAGGCTCTGTGTCCTGCTCTGGCTGTGACAGTGCATGTGATCAGGCAAGGGCGTGGGTGCCCCCATCCACTCTGGCTTATCTGCGCGTGCATGTGTGTATGTGTGTGTGTATGTGCGTGCGCACTTGCCAATGCTTCCTGCCACCTGTCATCAGCAGCGCTCCTGTGCATTTCCCTTGCACGTCTGAGGGACGTGCAGGTTGGCCCCGGTTCCCGTGGCTTTTGAGCATCTGCTGTGACTCTGCAAGTCTCCACAGACTTGTCTTGCTCCATGGGGGAGATCCCTGCCACCAGGTGCAGCTCCGCCTCCTCACCCAGCCGGGTTGTGTGCTGTGCTGGGCCCCCGGGGTAGGCATGGGGCCCCCTGCACCATGTGGCCTCAGTCTGAACTTGCCTAACACTGGCAATGGCGCACATGTGTTCAGGCCTTGCTTTTTTGATGTGTGTTTGTTCTCATCTTTTAACCATTTTTAATTGGGTTGTTGATTTTAATATTGTGAGTTTAGGGAATTCTTCATATGTTCTGGATAAAACCCTTTGTTAAATAACGTGATTGCAAACATTTTCTCCCACTCAGCTTATCTTTCCATTCTTTTTTTTTTTTTTTTTTTTTTTTTTTTTTTTTTTTTTTTTTTTTTTTTTTTTTTTTTTTTTTTTTTTTTTTTTTTTTTTTTTTTTTTTTTTTTTTTT